>JAABOM020000075.1:4583775-4609350 GCA_011800125.2 Solanum clarkiae | reverse complement strand
GGTTTCCTAATTATCCGCAAAATTAGATGGCGACTCTGTGTCATTTCGAATTTCAAGAATTAGTTTTGCTCAAATTACTTGAGTTTAGACTGATTCTCGATTTTCTAATAATCTTCATTTTTATTTTAAAGCCGATCATTTTTCGGCATAACATATATTTACTTATTCACATAATTTTTCTTTTATTTATTAATTAAGTCTAACACGTTTATTTGACGTCCAATAAAAAAATGCACCAAAAGTCATCTAAATTTTTAACTCTATGCTCTATAATTTCAACAACCAAGACATGCATGTATAATTGATGTACTAATATATGCACTTTCTTGTATCATTTTATTCCGCTATTTATTTATTATGCATGCATATATCTCGTGCAAATTCTTTAATTTTCTTCTGTTTAAAAGTCAAAAGTATTTATTTATTTTAAAAAAAGTGTTATCTCTTTTTCCTGTCACTTTCTTTTTAAATTTGATTTTTCTTATTCTAATTAATTCCTAGGCTGCAAGATAATAATAAGTGGTGGGAATTTTATGCGCGAATTCAAATTAGTCAAATTTTAAAGCATAATTAAATATCAAGTGGCAAAAAGAAAACAAAAATCGGGGTGGGGTTGGACAGTATTAGTGAAGTCAGAATTTATTAAAAGTGTCCAGGATTTAATATATTTGCATAAAAGATAATTTTTAACTGAGATATTTTATATAATTTTCTATATACATAACATAATTTTTTGATGAAAAGTGTGCGGTTGGCCACCTTGAATTATGTATGGCTACGCTATTATTTTCACGTAATCTCATTTTACTTTTTGCGAGATTATTTTCACATCTCAATTTATAATTTTTTAATTATATAATAATTTTATCAATTGTGCGAAGACTTTCGTTCATTTTTGTTATTTGTATAATAAAATATTTTAACGGTGTTATATTTATAATTCCCCATGTGGTCCATCTAGATGAACAAAAATAAATTTCTTCAGTCGAACTTTTTTTTTTTTAATGATAACTTTACTTTATATTTTAAAAAAAGTAAAAATTTTTCCTACTTTCTAACAAAGTTCTCCTCGATCAATTGCGTAAATTTTATGAAGACATAAACTCAATGTCCTATACTTTTGACTTTATTTGTATATTTGGTATGGAGAAAAATATTTTCTATTTTTTTATATATATTTGATCAATTAAAATAATTTTAAAATATGAAAATAGGAAAAATAAATTTTATAAGTGATATTTCAAGTTTATCGCCTCATTTTTCACCCATCCTCGTTGTTTCAACCATAGTATTTTGCTAAATTACATATAAATAATTTTTATTTATACGTAAAATTACATATAAACTATTTTTTATGTAAAATTGCTAAATTACATATAAACTCAATACTCATTTCGCTAGTACCGTTTTTCATTCCTTAATTATTAATAATTTTAATTTTAATTTTTGTGATATTTGACCAAGTATATTTAACTTTGGATTATTGAAATTGTGCCTTTTTGATCTGTCTTTTTGTGAATATTCACTAATTTCAAGCATTATTAGCTGTTCGACCATTTATTTGCTTATGTGATATGTTAAGCTCGTATTGTTATTTCATATTTGAGGATAATATACTTCTAAAAATAGTCTAACTATAACATATTTTCCTACATAAAGAGACTGAAAACACATATTCTAGATAGTAACTTGTCACGATCTGATTTCTCAGGTAACCTACCGATAGGTAAGTCAACTCGTAACCCAAAACTGCAAGTAATGAGTACAAGGGAAAACTAACTGAATCAACATACAAGAGGCAGTACAAATAAATAATAACAGGAACTGACTCTCTGTATACACACACACATCACACATACATAGATCCGAACTTGGACGTCACTAGTACAGAGCTACTACAACAAAATAAAAAGAGTACAAGTTTCATAAATGGATCAAAAATATCTACAAGATCTGGCTAGTCTCGAAATATATGAAAACAACGAGTCACTAAGTTAAAAGGAGACAAAATGATCCAGAAGTGTTATATGCTCACCCTGGTCTCCAATATGAGTTGCTACAAGTTCGATCAATCAACAGCACTGGAGACTGGTGCTCGGACATGCATCATGAAAGTAGATACAGAGTGTAGTATGAATATAAAACGTATCAATATCAGAAGGATCAAAATCAAGTTTCACAAATAATTTTATATTAGTGACTAAAATGCTATTGATAAATAAAATAGAAAAAGACAGCCAAAAAAAAAAGGAAGAACAAGGATTAAAAAAAAGTTAACCTAAGAAGATTTTTATACATTATTATTCCACTTTATACTTTATTTTCTCCTTTTCATTCTTTATAAGACAAGTATCAAAATTAATCAACCTTCTTGTGGTCCATGGGGAATTTTATTATCCCTAAAAGAATTAATTAAATAATTAATTATCCTAGTTGGGTCATGATGCATGATTTACACTAATAAATGAACCTAATCCTATTATTAAAAAAAAAAGCAAACGCAACTTTTGTACATATAATAATTGATAGTTATTCCCTCCGTCCCATTTTATATGTGATCCTTTGACTTGACATGGTGTTTAAGAGAAAAGTAAGACGTTTAAAACTTGTAGTGTAAAATTATTTTGAGAAATTTATGTGGTTGAGATTCACTTCTTTAAGGGTAAAAGGAGAATTTTAAAGTCAAGTTATTTCCAATTCGATTAAGGTGACATTCTTTTTGGGACAGATCAAAAAAGAAAGGGTGTCATATGAGTACTTTTTATATTTATTTCTTCAACAAAAGACTTTCTTTTTAATACCTCTAATCTTTTTTAATCGTTGCGTATTCACAAAGATATGTAATGATGTATAAAAGAAAATAAATAGCTTTTTTTCCCCACTCGGTGTCCAGAGCACGTGAAGCCCCGACTAAATTTGCATCGCGCACGGCAGGGCCCATTCGGAGGTGGCGCTCCCAACAGGATTTTTTTCATTCCCAAGACTCAAATTCGAGACTTCTGATTAAGGATGGAGCATTCTCACCACTACATCACAATTCATGTTGGTAAATAAATAGCTCTTAAAGTACATAAATAAAATTTTACAAAAATGAATATAATGCTTCATTTAATCATAGGAAAATAAAAGGGTGTTTAAAATGGGGATAACTTTGAAAGAGAATAATTAATATCCAATTATCTTTTTATTTAAAATAAGTGTTGTACTTTCACATAAAACAAGAAGATATTAATTGTTTGTCTTCAAATTTAACACTATTTAAATAAGTAATTTTTCTTATGTAACCAAGAATTATGCTAAATAAATAATAATCCTACTTTATTAAGGATAAATTAGTAAAAATACTTCTTATGAGGATATAATTATATTTTTATGATAAATTTGGGTTTTAGCTCAATAATCATATGTAAAATTAACTCTAAATATTTATTATGAATGGTAATATTAAATTGAGGCAAGACTTTAAATGGGGCAACATAATCAATAAGAATTCATATATAAGCTACATCAACTTATAATTTGACCATGAAGTATAATCAATAAGGATCGTAACAGGATGACTAGTTACTTTTAATTTTTTATTAAATATATTGAGTTTGAATTTTGAATACTGAATGAAATTTTTTTAAAAAAAAAAAATTTGAACATTAGAATAATTTATGGGCGATTTAAGCGCCTTTCATCATGGACATTGGAGTTAGTAGAGAGATTCAATATATAATTCTTCAGAAAATTTAAAAACTATATAGTATAATATTCTTATAGGAATTTGTTATGATAAAATAAGCAACAATACAGCTGCATGTGGGGAATTTGAAGGTCTTTTTTATAATTTTATGTTGGAGTGTAAGCAAAGTCAGAAATTCATCAAGTGTATAAAAATATATTTAACTTATATACTTTATATTATATAACTTATAAGCAGTCTTAACCCTCCATGTTTGCAAGATGCAAGAAATTATTTTTCACAACTCGAATACGAGACTTCTTGATAATATGATATTAATTTTTATTAATTATCTTAAGTAGTGGTGGAGCCAAAATTTTCTTTAAAGTGGTTAAAAATTTTAAGAAGTAGACATACAAACTAATCGAAGGGGGTTCAACATCTATTATATATACATAAAAGAATATTTTTGTCATATATAAATAGTATAATTTTTTATCGAAGAAGGTTCGAATGAACTCCCTTATTAATATGTGGCTCCGCCACTAACCTCAAGTCTCTCAAGAAATTTTGACCTTTACAATAAAATACCAAGAGGCTATTTTCATTTATATTTCGTATAAAAATCTATCTATCTATCTATATACTCTTTCCTTATAGACAGTCTTGCACTGCATGTTTGCAAGATGCAATAGACTATTTTCACAACTTGAACACGTGACCTCTTGATAACATGACATCAACTTCGTCGATTACCTCAAATCTCTCATAAAAAAAATTTAACCTTTACAATAAAACACCAAAAGTTAGTAATTTTATGTGTCTTCGATTTTGAGTGAATCAAGCGTATGTATATTTATAACTTATAAACAATCTTATCCTGCATATTTGCAAGATGCAATAGACTATTTTCACAAACCTCTTGATAACATCACATCAACTACTTCATGTCTCCCAAGAAATTTTGACCTTCACACCAATATACCAATGAAATTGTAGGAAAATTAGTGGAAGGTGGGGATGGGAGGGGTTGGCAACTTTCCAAGTAGTTCAATAAAATAAGAAAGATCGTTCAAAATTCAAACAACAACTCTCCCACACCATATATTATCATCATCATAATCCAAACATGCTTCAAAATTAGCTTGATTTCACTACATGAAAATAACAAAATGGGACCAAATATCATGACAATCTTGATATTTTTCTCCTCCCTTCAAATGATATCACAAGCCAAGATGATAAAATTTGACAAACAATATGGTGACCCTTTTAACCATACATACATTTCCATTTTTGAAATCAAAGCACCTGCCCAAATCAGCAATCAAGCTCTTCAAATCACCCCAGACACATCTTCCCCAGCTTTCAATACATTCAACACCTCAGGCAGAATCCTCTTAAAACAATCCTTCAAACTATGGATCGAAAATGATTTCTCTAGGGTGGCGTCTTTCAACACTTCGTTCCTAGTAAACATCTTCAGGCCATATAATAAGACACCAGCTGAAGGTCTAGCTTTCTTGATTTGTCCAAATCTGGACATGCCACTAAATAGTCATGGCCAATATTTGGGACTAACAAATGCTACAACAGATGGCATGTCGTCCAACAGAATAATCGCGGTAGAGCTAGACACATTCAAGAATTATGATATCGATGTCGATGGTAACCATATTGGGATTGATATAAACAGTGTTAAGTCAGTAAAGACAGAATCTTTAACCCCACATGGGATTGAACTAGTTCCAATGGGCGAAAGATACTACAACGTTTGGGTACAATATGATGGATTCAAGAAAGTACTTGATGTGTACATTGTTGAACAAAGGATGAAAAATGGGACAACCCCATCAAGGCCAAAAGAACCAATACTAACACACAATCTTGATTTGAGGGAAATTGTGAATCAAGAATCATACTTTGGCTTCTCTGGTTCAACAGGACATTTCAATCAGTTGAATTGTGTGTTGAGATGGAATTTAACAGTTGAGTATTTTCAAGAAAAGGATCAAGAAAAGGTACTAGTAATAAGTCTAGGTGTTGGTGTGCCAATATTGGTTGTTGTTTTCTTGATTTTGTCAGGGTGTTTTTGGTATAAGAAAAAAAGGGGTGATAGGTCACAATCAAGTATATTGGGGGCATTAAAGAGTTTGCCAGGAATGCCAAGGGATTTTGAGTTTAAAGAATTAAGAAAAGCTACTAATAATTTTGATGAAAAGAATAAACTTGGTGAAGGTGGATTTGGAGTTGTGTACAAAGGGTATTTAGTTGGTGAAAATTTGGAAATTGCTGTGAAGTGGTTTTCTAGAGAAAGTATCAAGGGTCAAGATGATTTCTTGGCTGAGCTAACTATTATCAACCGTTTAAGACATAAATATCTTGTCAAATTACTTGGTAAGTATTTTGAACTCTCCTTTTTACTTTTGACAGATATATATATTCAATTCCACGGACAATTCGCCTTTCTCCACTCTCGCTCGCCTCTTTCCTCCCTCTCTCGATCTCGCTCGCCTCTCTGTCCTCGCTCTCCCAATCTCGCTAGCTAGATATACAAATATACATGTATATCAGTTATACATATATAATTATTTGGCAGATATACACATACAATTTGACAAATATACACATATAATTCGCATCTGTCGACTCTCTCTCGATCTCGCTCGCCTCTATCCTATAATATGTAGCTATAAGTCATAATTTTAGCAAACTATAAGTATTATTTGCCTTATTATGTTTCAAATGTTTGCTCTTTTTGAAAAAGTCCTCTTTTTTTCTTTTTTAGTATAGTTCATGTTGGCTCATTCGGAAACATGTTCTCTACTTCAGTCAGATAGTGGTAAAGAACAACATATATTTTACCTTATCTACTTTGTCGGATTTCACTGAATATGTTGTTTGCTGAGTATAGTGTGAAACGTTAAGATAAGTTGACGGCTAACCAAAAAATAATAAAATTTTATTATTATGGAACTACCAAGAATAATTGATGTGTTCTAAGGAGTTCCATTTTGAGACATTAGGTCCAACTCCAACTTGAGAATGGTCCCAATAGTTATATAAAAACAAGTAGGATAAGTGGAAAAAGTTAAAGAGAGTTTGATGCAACTTGCAAGTGTCAAAAATGATGTGCTCAAACACCTTTTGCAATAGTTTGAAAGTGATAATTATACACTCACTTTATTTCAAGATAATTCTTTATATTTTTAATTTACACATCCCTTAAATAAATATTAATTAAGAAGAATATTTTATTATTTTATTTTTGTTCATGTCTTAAATAAATATTTACTAACAATTTCAACTCAGTCGCCTGTGTGAGCTCGTTCACATTGTCGGTCTCAAGATTGAATAAAAAAAGGAGAGTTATTGAGGGTGGATCGGAAAAAGGATGGCTACATGTTATAAGTTAGTTAAACTGTTGCATTATTATGACAGGATGGAGCCACAAGCATGGAAAGCTACTACTTGTTTATGAGTACATGCCAAATGGTAGCCTGGACAAACATCTCTTCTCAGGGCCAGAAAAAGAGGCACTCAGCTGGAGTGTCAGGTACAACATTGTATCGGGAGTTGCGTCAGCCCTGCACTATCTCCACAACGAGTACGAGCAGAAGGTGATCCATCGCGATCTCAAGGCAAACAACATCATGCTCGACTCAAACTTCAATGCACGTCTAGGTGACTTTGGCCTAGCACGTGCAATTGACAACGAAAAGACCTCGTATGCTGATGAAGCAGAAGGTGTACTTGGCACGATGGGGTACATCGCGCCAGAATGCTTCCATACAGGAAAAGCAACTCAACATTCTGATGTCTATGCATTCGGGGCAGTGTTGTTGGAACTAGTATGTGGCAAAAGGCCTGGAACCCAAGTTAACGGCTTTCAACTCCTTGTTGATTGGGTTTGGTTCTTGCATCGCAATAGGAGAATCCTTGAGGCTGTTGACACGAGGCTCGAGGATCAATACCTGTCTGAAGAAGCAGAGAGATTGTTACTACTTGCTCTGGCTTGTTCCCATCCAATTGCCAATGAAAGGCCTAATACACAAACTATAGTTCAAATTATATCAGGATCAGTACCACCACCACAAGTACCACCATTCAAGCCATCATTTGTGTGGCCAAGTTCTATGGTACCAGTTGACATAGACTCATCCAGTATCGTCGATACGATATCCATTACAACTCCTCAGTTCAGTTCAGGGAACAACAGTATTGAATATCAAAGCAAGTAGAGATAAGTAACAGCCATATTAGTATACATATTACAGGCAACTAGTATTACTAACAAGGTAAAAAAAGTTTGTTGTTGCCATGTGACCAAGAGATCACGGGTTCAAGCCTTAGAAACAGTCTCTTGCAAAAATGCAAGGTAAGGTTGTGTATGATAGACCCTTGTTGTCGGGCCCTTTCCCGGACTCTGCGCATAGTGGGAGCTTTAGTGCACCGGGTTTTTCAAGTCATGGTGAGGATGTCAATGCTTTTCCTTCTTGTTTTTGTTTTGTTTTTCGCTTCAAGTTTGCTAGTATGTAATGACAAGAATAGCAAGCCATGTAAATTTCTTAGACCTTGTGTTTAAATTTCATCCCATATTGTTCCATAGTTGACCGTTTGGTTTGTTGCATTAAAAATAACACACATTGCATGATTTTTAAGAAGTAGTTGCTTGTTTACGTAATACCATCCACCTTATTTAGTAGAGAAAAGGTTCGAGGAACCTTAAGGGTATTTTTGTCATTTTTATTAATTTATGGTAGAAGGCTAAAAGGCTAGTATGAGTAGGTTGATGTCTGGCCTTGTGATATAGTAAGTTAATAGGATTAGTCATGTCTTTATATCTTGTGTTTCATTACTCATTTTATATTTGTTACTTTTATCGTATCTACATATTATCGTTTGCTTTTCATTTTAGTCGTTTTCCTTCTTTTATCTTTTCTTTTCCCTTTTCTCAATATCTAGTATCTTATGCTTATGGGGTTTAAGATGTTTGAGACGAGAGTCTTTTGAAAACATCCTCTCTATCTCTATGAGGTAGTGGTAAGGTCTACGTAAATTTTACCCTCCCCAGACTCCACTTGTAAGATCAAACTGGGGATGTTGCTCTTGTTGTATACTAGGATAACTAATCTCAATACTAGTATTCCACGCTCTAACAGAGACAACTTATCCCGATGCTAATTGCTAATCCTAGTATCACTTATCCCATGATCAATAACCAAACAAGGGATGAGGTAGAACTTACCCTAGGATTAGTAACCAGATAAGGATAAGGCAGTACTAATTTTTTTATCCCAAAGTATCTTTGCTTGTCCAGCATACCAAACGACTCCTAAGAGTAAGACCAGTTTAAGAGATATTAGAAATAGTCAAAATGTGTCCTCAACAACCTCCCCACTTGTGGGATTTCATTGAACATTTCTCGATCATATGTGATATTCACCAATACCTCGATCACCTGACTACGTTGGCTTTCAAGCAGCTGCATGGTACTAGCATCTCGCGAACATAGTTCTTGAGAATGCTTTGTTTCGAAAAAAGGGAATGTACTCACAAAAGTTTAACTGCATTGACAAAGTTTACTACTCAAGATTCTTGGTCTGAGTACAGTGACCTAGATTAACTAATACAAATGGGAGATTGATTAAATCTTTACTACATAAAGAACTATGTCATAGAAAGGATTGATTAGGCCAAAGCTAAATAACGCCGAGCTCCTGGGAAGCAGAAAATTGGTGAACCACACTTGGTTTATCCAACGATGACAGCAGTCAGTACTCGAGTGATCCTATAGATGGAAGTCCAGACATGAAATCTCGACCATCAGCACTATTATTACTGTTTATCCTTTCAAGTGCACCGCGATTTAGGGATTCGACCTCCTCCTTCCCTAGTTTCTGCACGTCCTCAGGTGAAAGAATTTTGATGCACCAGACATTATTGACAAATGCCCTGAAAAATAACAAGCCAGAAATGGGGAAACTGAATACCATGTCTTTGGTTTGAACAAAAGATGGTAAAAAGCCGACAACAACATACTCAAGGTAATCTCACAAGTGGGGTCTGGGAAAAGGCACCTTACCCCTACCTCAGAAGGTAGAGAGGTTGTTTCCAATATGACCCTCGGCTCAAGGAGAAACACTTCAAGGTAGCTCGGAAAAAGAAAATAACTGGATGAAAGATGGTAAAAGGCCATCTGTTTGAAAATTGAACTCTACCAAAAGACTGAATGAATAAATCAAAGGTACTAGAATTGATATAGTAATCATTTATCACTACTAAACATCCGACGACCCTGTGAGTAGTACTACAAGGGATTTGAGGTATAAAGTTGTTCGTTCCGTTATATTTGCAAAATTTGGAGAAGAGTCAGCCTTTTGCTTCCTCCGTCCCAATTTAAGTGCCTAATTTTGACTAAGCATGGAGGAATAAAGGGAGACTTCTGAATCTTGTGGTTTTAAACTTGCATGTAGATAGTCGGAATTGGACTTACCAAGTACGGAAAGAGGCACTCTTTTTGGGACAGACAAAAAGGAAAGTAAACACTTAAATTGGGACAGAAGGAGTAGTAAATTTAGGTACTTACTCCCATGGGTCGTCTCCAAGGAGAAGGACATCATTCTCCCTGTCGACAAATACAAGCTGCCAGCCTGATCTTTGAGGGGCTTCAAGAAACCCTTCGATTCCGAACATCTGTCCCAGTTCCTGTCGTAGCTCATGATAGCTATTGAACCGGGTGATATCCAATGACCTCCCAACAGACCCTGATTTGTAAACCTGCAGACAAGAAATAATTTATCCATATCATAGTAATATGCAAGAAAACAACAATGAAATGCATAACCTACACAACAGAACTAGCACCTTGACAAATGTACAGGTAGCAGTTTGTGCATCAACTTGTCCTACATTATGCAACAAGTCAGAAGAATCTTGCACATAACCATACAGAGAATTCTGAAATCCAGAAGTCCCTAGTGGCATAGAGGACATATCAGCATCAATTGATGTAGTAGCAACATTAGACACAGTTGTCGGGAGGAGAAGCCCTGAAGAATCAACATTAGCACCAAAAAGAGAGTGATTCTGAGCATCTAGACTACATGTTTCCTGTGAATTGGAAGTATCTTTTCCATATCCTGAGAGTGAGGATGAGTTGGAGCCTGTATTCAATTGTGAATGCCCAAATTTTGGCATCCAAGATTTCTGCATCGGTTGCTGCTCCATCATCACAGACTGCTGACCAATTATATTGAAATTCAAAAAGTTACTAGTTCCTTGCGAACATAAAGAACCTAGCGCTGTCGACATACCTGATGGAGCAACAGATGCTGGGAACTTGGAGCTCGGATCTGTTATATCTGGCTTTAAAAATGATGGAGAAGGAATATTGGATGGTTGCTTCTGCTGGAGCTGGTTGTTTGGTATTTGGTATGGTTCTTGGTAAGAATGTTGATGAGATTGTTCTTCTGTCTGATTGCTAACGTGTTGCAGTTGTTGCCTCTGAAGGTTATCTTGAGTTTGTGCAGGCAGCATATGCTGATGAATTGCCTGTTGCATTGCTTCTTGTTGATGTTGTTGCTGCTGCATGAGAGGATTATGACTGCTTGCATGCTGAACATATTGGACGGGCTGCTGAAACTGCATCAGTTGCTGTTTCATCAGATCTCTGCTCCCAAAATTTTGCAAACCGCTAGGCAGCATAGCTTGATACTGCTGGTTAAGATCATTTCGGAGAATTGTTGGATCGACTCTCTGTTGCATCCAGGGGAGCATGCCACCAAATGATTGAAGATTCATCAGATGTGGTCCTTGCTCACCACTTTCCCCTCGCAACCATGACATTGCATTAATAGCTTCGGTGTTATTTTCTGCAAAAAAGCAAAGAAAAATTATTCATAATAGACCGCGGGAACACAAATAAGCTGAAAGTCCAAATAATGAAATAAATGATACTGCTAAAGAAAGGTTTTCTCCCTGTTAGAAGGGCCATCTGGATGCCAACAAAATTAACATTTTTCTCAATAAACATATTCTCTCCGTTTTAAAATTGTTCATCTAGTTTTGATTACGCACTGAATTTAAGAAAGTAAAGAAGACTTCTAAATCTTGTGGTCTTACCTACAGATATGTAAAATGTTCAAAATGCACTTGAACCTCTTAATCATGCCACGTGGAAAGTTAAAACTAAAGAGTTGCCAAAAAAGGATGGAGCATTCTTTTTCGGAACATACTAAGAAGGAATATAAGACAAACAGATCGAAACGGGGAATGCAAGGAACCTCAGGATTAACAGTTTCACTTTCTTAACAGCATAATATTCAATGTGCAATACCTTGAAACGATGAAGTTCCTGGGTACCAAGGCCGCTTTAGCCTAAGAGGGAACAAAGATGGATACATTGGAAAAGTAGTCAAAGGCTCTATCTCCCATAGGGAAACCCTAGGTTGCCTCTCTCCAGCTGTTGACTCATCCCAACCAACCTACAATTTTGACAAATTTCTTTTGTAAATAGATATATGTGAACATAGAATAACTGTTTACGAACATATAACAGTTGCACATTCGTAAATTTGTAATTTCCCTGCGAATAGTGGTAAAATCAAAGCAAGATAGTCTGATTTCTGCATTTGCTACATGAGTTCTGAGTTATGGTGCTTGGACTCTTCAAATATGTCCCGTTGTGCATGTTGGATGCTCCAAAAGTAGTACATTTTCAGAGGATCTGACATGGTTGCAGCAACATTTTCAAAGAGTCCGAGCAACGTAGGTTCTGAGACGAGCAAGTTTTATACAACAATGTACATTGCATCAAAGATAGACAGCCTAGTGGGGAAACAACTTAACAGAATAAACTCAAATCATTTGGTGCCTAAACTATTAAAAGTTTCAATGTATCTGAATAGCTGATACATAAGTAGCTTTTGATGCTGGTGAACTCAAAGTCTTGTAACAACTATCTTCAACACGCATGGACCTGGAATGACTATGCATAGGTCACCTCTATTTGTGTGGTCCGTTCTAGTCACAGCATTCCCACTTTTATTGTAACTTCCAGTGATGTTACATTTTTTGACTCATGGAAAGGCAGAAGCCACACGAGCTGGTTAGATGTGTGGGATAGAGGGCTCATAGTACCTGCTAACGTGACTACACAATGGAAGGGACAACACATTGAGAAAAAAGGAATTGGTGGATCTCTCCCATCAGACAAATCAATTCCTAATTTGGCAACAAAATCAACAATCTTTGCCAGCAAAAGAACCATGGGCTTCGATGCTACCGTCATTCTTGTGGAAAATCTTAGGCGGCGTATTTTGAAATTGAAGATACTGATCGCAGGAAAAGGGAAAGAGGTATCCTTCAGAGGTGTATTTTGCTTGCACACGAGAGAGAGAGAGAGAGAGAGAGAGGTGGGTGCGAAGTAGCATAGTAATGTAGAAAAGCATAAGTATATTTTTGCAATAAGCAATAGAATAAAATCTAAATTGGATCTAGAACAAGAATGTACAGCTTTCTACCACAAGACGAAAAAATGAAAGCGGTAGAAAAACATAAGCAATAGCTAGTGCATGCAAATATAAATCGAAACAGATTAAAATGCCTGCCACGGGACAACATCAATGACTGAAAATCAAGCAAAAAAGAAAGTGGGGAAGGAACAATCAGTTGAAAAGATTTTCTATTAAAAATCCTGAATTTCTTAATAACATGGAGACACGGGTAAAACCTAATACGTGCACAAAGGCTTTTTAAACTCTATGGCTACAAAAAAAAAAAATGCCAGTGGCTAATATAATATGATAAAGAGTAACTATGATAGAGCTAAAACACATTTACCTTGATAGACCGCCAGTGAGAGTTGGCCCAACGAACCGGATCTAAGTCACCAATGCCAGTAATGGTGCCCATGTATCTGAAAAGTATCAGATCCATATATAAGAAGGGAAACCTGACACCTAATTTGCCAACTCAGATTTCGATGATAGCCACAAGCTGAGTTGGCCCAGTTAATACTCTAGTGTTACTTGTTGCAAGCACTAGACTAAACAAGATGTGCAGATTATGAGTAATAATTGAAGCAACAGAGGACATAAACTTGCAGCTTCATCTGAAATCACTATTTCCTACATTATTAGAAATTATCGACAAAACAAAGGAGACGCATGCGAAGACCACTCATCTGTATTTAGGAGCCCGATCCCAGAGCCCCTCGTCTATGGTTAAGTATCAAAAAGTGCCTAAGATCCGTCAACAAGAAACTAATGGGCTACTTAAGTAGCTATGCACTTGTCTAAACAAAAAAGTGAAGAAAATCTAACCATGAGGATGAGATTTGAGTTCAAATACTTCTGTACCTTCTAACACTTGATTCTTCAGTCTCAAATAGCATTCGGAAACGCATTCCAACAGAAACACGTGTGTGATATACAGCTTTGATGTATTTGGAAAGAGGTATAACAAACTCAGATGGACTAGCCCTGATGCAATAAGCATTAGCTCAAATAGCAGAAAGGATATAACACTGAACAAATACAAGGAGCAGACAAATCGTTCAGCACCACCTTGGGTTAAAGAAAACAGTGAAACAGCTATTGGTAGCGGCAGCATGAGCTGCAGCAGCAAGTAACCCAATGTGCATGCTATCGCTAGACAGAACAGATGATGGCATCACAGTTTGGGGTCGAGTTGCACGACGAATTCCTAGAAGAAGCTGATTTTTCTCATTCCTGACACCGAAACAATGAATGACCATTAGAGAGAGAGCCCCAAAGAATACCGATATTGCAATTCCTACAGTGTAAACTTACTAAGATATGTTGAAAAAGAAAGAAGCTAAAACTACCAAATGAAAAGAACTGAATCTCCAGCGACAAGTCTCTTGGCACTAACAAACACACTCCAACCAGTCG
The DNA here is from genome assembly GCA_011800125.2 of Solanum clarkiae. Lineage (NCBI taxonomy): Eukaryota > Viridiplantae > Streptophyta > Magnoliopsida > Solanales > Solanaceae > Solanum > Solanum clarkiae. The sequence goes on along the minus strand of JAABOM020000075.1, from coordinate 4,594,767 downwards.
TCAGAAGATGTCGCTTAGGCTGTCCTGCATGCATAGACAAAAAATATGAACATGTTTCAGCATTAGTTAGTTTATATGTATTATATTGACACTTCCAAGGGATATGAAGAATCACTAGTATATCCATCAAATGAGTCAATATACAAGCTATGGTAAGAACAACAGCGCCACACAAGGCAATAGGATTAGGATGACAAGGGACACAACCTCATAATAAGGTTAAAGGAATGAGAAGTCAAGAGCACATAGCTAAGTACTATGAATCATTTCTAGAAACCCTTTTCATTTGGATGTCTAAAAGTTACCGCACAAGTCTAAAAGTATAACAATCTATGCACCACGTCTACATATGCAACGATTCTAAACAAGCAAGTACTAAAGAGGATTAAAGTAAAATATTGCTAAAACAACAGCACATATCTAAGTGTGTCTATATCTATTTTTAATGCAAACCTAAACAACCACCAGCTGTTAAATTGAAGCCAAACACACTTAACATGGTATAAATTCACACGAAAAAAAAAGGAGCTGCAAAGCTTGCCTCGAAAAATGTGCCTGAATTTCCATTCAATGTCATGCAGATCCCTCGCAATCAATTCTTGACAGGGTGGCGTCTGTGAGAAATCCTGAGAGCCAGAAGAAAATGAGAATAACATCAGGCTCAGAACCAGAGTAGTATGAAACCACGAGACAGTGAACCAGTTATCACCAAAGGAGGGAAAACTTTCTCTGCAGCACGACGAGGAACAGAAAAGCCGCCATGTGTACTGGTATCACTTGCAGTGAGTGTCTTACAAAAATAATTAGTAGGCTGCCTGCTAGGAATACCCAACTCAACAGGAAGATATGCATCCTTCTGTTCTTGCTGAAAATGCAACACAATATTTTGCACCACCAAATTCACACAAAGCATCAGGTAATCAGTAAAAGACAAGTAAATGAGCAAGTCATGTTAGCTTAAGACAACTTTAATGGCATCGTTCATAAAATACCGGTGTCAAAGGTTGCAATGTCATTTGAGCATATACTTCATCTGTTTCAACATCTGCCTGAAATCCCAGAAATCAGTCATTCCCTCGTCAGCCAAATTTTCAACTAACACAACAATAATTCATAAGAAAACACAGAATATAAACAAAGAACCTACATGCATTGTGACATTTTGGAGTTGACAGATCAACTGGGGTGGCAAATTGGGGTAATTGGGTATGTGAGCATCAACTTCTTTATTAGTTGTTGCCGCAACCTGACACTCAATTCCAATAGGAACTATCAACAATTGACTAATATATGCAACAATTAGTTCACAATTAATAAAGAAGACATAAATGTGGCTAATCTGAGAAAGACCTGTTCACTGTGACCCTGAGGAAAGTAAACCACTCGACTCCCTATCGTCGGTAGACATACAAGGGGACCAGCACAAGCATGCCATAGTTCTGAATTTAAACACTTGCTCTCTTCTTTCAGAACCACATAAATAATCAATCAGCAATAATTCAATCCCACTTAAGTAAATACTTAAAGTACTCTCTTTTATCAGCTAAAGACAAAGCATAAGAATAGGCATGCAGATAAAGACACTGACAGAGATATATTAAAAAGCCAAACCTGGAAAAGGAAGAAAAAAGTATAAAGAATAGAAAAGAAGTAGAAGATACCTTCATGAGCTTGCTGATCCATTCCTGATGTTGAAAGCTTCATATTTTTTAATCACAATTCCCCTTTAAATTAAGTATACATCTAAAACACCCTCAAAAATATGATTATCCAAACAACTATATAAAACCCTCAAGACTCAATTCAAATCCTAGAGTATTACAACCATTCATCACTTTTATCCTCAATAAACCCCACTTCACCCTCATTTTCACTAAAACCCCTCACTTCTCCCCACCCCCCACCAAAAAAGATTCTTAATTTCAGCTCCCCCTCATCAAATCCTAAAGAAATCGACCTACTTCACAACATGTCTCTTTCTCCAAGACCTCCATTAACAACCCCAAAACACAAAAACCAGCTTACAAACTAAAAAAAAGATCAAATTTTTGAAGATACACTTAAGTTCTAAACACTACCCTTTTCTTGATATTTGTTAAATACCAAGAAAAAAAGCTTCAGTTGAGAGTAAGCAAGCACAATCGATGAAGAGGCTTTTGAAAGGGAGGTAAAGTTAGAGTCTTTTCCTCTTTTTATAACACATCCGACCAAGCTCGACCTGATAACAGTAGAGAGAGAAAATCAAGAAACAGAGAGAGAGAGAGTACTAGCTCATCAATCAGAGATAGAAGTATTTTGGGGGAAAAAACTTTCAATCAACAACCATTGATGAAACCATACATGGATGATCTTGGCCATTGAATTAGGTGGGGTGGGGTGGGGTATTGGATTTGACAGAGGGGGCATGTGCCACTATTCTTGAATCTTGAGTGGTCATTGTCAGAGTACGGACCATCCCAATATAATATTTGCACATGATCAAAACACAGAAGGAAGAAGGTGAAGAGTGCGTACGCTTCTGTTACAAAGTACGAGAGATTGATTTATGTATTACGTGTGAAAAGACAGAGGTAGATCGAAAAATATTTGACAAAGGTGATTAGATAAGATATAATATAATTTTATATTATTAAAATATAAGTTTAAATAGAAAAAAATAAAGATTAGTATATTAAGATACAAGATTAATAGGTTATATTGGGAGATGTTATCTTAGTCTTATGATGTAGTGGATTAATAGGAGTGGTTATTACTTATATATCGTATTATTATTGTACGTCATTTATTTTGCTACTTTAATGTATTTTTAAAGTTATCAATTGTTTTCATTATAATCGTTAGTTTATATCTAGTATTTTTTTTGCTTTTGAGATTGAGATATTTAAATTGAGGACCTTTTAAAAACAATCTTTTTTTTCTATGAAATGATAAAATCTGCATATATTTTACCCTCTTCAAATTTTACTTATAAAATTTTACTCGATATATTATTCTTTTTATTATTTAAGTATACACGTGAAAAGTTAAGAATTTAGAATTAAATAGTTGTTAAAAGAAGAAAAAGTTGAAATAATTGAAGTACTTGTCCTTTGGCAGAATGTATTAAAAACATTAATTATATACTATATTTGATATTATGATAGGTATAATTAATAATATACATAAAGTTAAAAAATAAATTACACAATCAAAGTCTTTTTAACATTATTTTATAATCCAATTACATTAATAATATAAATAATATCAATTATAGCGAATAATATACTTTATTGCTCAAAGTTACTAATATTGCTTTCTATGAATAATTAGGTGTTTAAATAGTACTAAAAGTTCATTTTATTTTATTAATTTACCTAAAGTTATAATTTTTTGAAAGGTTAAACAATTGTTAGAAAAAACATAGAAAGTAAAATAAAAGTATTAATATTATTAAAATATATTATCAACTAAAAGTGTAATATAATTTTTAAAGAGATTTTTCTTTTACTGTGTCACTAAATTTGCATGAATTTAAGATTTCATTTTTACTCTAATCATTTTGTGCATCGGATATCGATGTATCATGACATAATCAACCAAACCATCTCAATTATATTTTTGTACACAATTTCTAGTGTGTGTTATTCAAAATTTTTATTGTGATATTGTTATTTCTAACTTATGTAGCTTTGTATGACTATACATTTATTTTTATTTTTTTCTGTAAGATCATGTGAATGTGTTGAAGTTAAGCAGTCTAATATTCATTCTCATGTAATATTGTTGGTCTTACAAAATTTATCTTTCACTTTGATATACATCTTTCTAGTACCTGATAAAAATGTTTATCTCGAAAGATAAAATTACAGATAAAGACATTACACGTGGAACTAAAATTGGATTGTTAAAATAGAAACTTGTTCTTAAATAATGATTAAATTAAACTAATATATATAGGGACATGGTGAAATGGTCCATGCCTAAAATTTTCTATAATTTTACTCCTATGTAGTCCTAGGAGGACTAGGTTTAGGAAGGGACCAAAGTCTTTTCTATCGAACCTATAGATTTTATTATCAAAGGATGTATGTAGTAAGTAAGATTATTTTTCTTTTAATTAAAAATCTCGAGTTCGAGCTCTAGGTATAAAAAAAAATCCTTAACAGGGAATATTTCTTCAGAATGGATCCTACACGACGTGAATTCGAAGTAATCAAGCTTTAATGCGGACATCAGATAACGAATGCACAACCAAAAAGAACCTATAGATTTTTATATATGGTGCACATAAAATTATGGTCAAAAATTAAATAATATTGTTTTGACAAATTTAAAATATCAAAATTTAATTAAAATTTTTCAAAAATAGATTATTAAACTTACCTCAAACACTAGAGACCATAATTTTTATCATTTTTTCATCATATTAAACTCACGTCAAATATCGTTTCCGAAAATGGCCGACATATAACAGGACGAAAGACATATAAACTTTATTCATTAGGATAAAATTCAATAATTTTAATTTAAATCATATATTAATATTTAAAATTTTACTTAGCATATATAAAACATTGATTCCCAACACAAATATTATTTTATCACAAATATTATTTTATTTTTTAATTTAATTTTCATAAATTTAAAATTCTGAATCAATCGTGAAGTGAAATTAGAAACTCACTTATTCACTCGATGAATGCTACCTTGAGAACATGTGGAATAGTTCGAATTAAATCGAAATAAATTATACTTTAATTATACTTAAAAAATTAAGAAATTATCGATATACGTGGCCAAAAATTAAAGAGTGGGAAGTGCATTTTTCTTCACATATTTATTAAGATGACTTTTTGTAATACGTCGTACTACCTTGGTCAAAAGTAAGAAAAAAGCAAAGAAAAATACATACCTAAGAGACCTACAATTTTATTTGATAAAAAGCAATATATGTTGTGGCCACTAATTTCTTTCACTTTTTCCTTTTTTTAGGAATTTACACTTTTTTTAATTTTGAAAAGTACACTGAAAAAAGATTTAAAATATGGAGAAAAATACAGTGTACATAACCACTAACTATCAAAAAAGCTCATAGTTGAGCACTTCTATCCTTTCGTCATGCGGCAGACTCAGAATTTTAATTTAAAAAATTAAAGTTTATATTAGATAGTTATCTCTTCATTTAAATTTATGTAATTTTTTTGAATTTCAAGATTTAAACATGTTGTATTTTTTGCTTTTGGAGTTTGATACTTTTAAGACGAGAATCTTTCGAAAATATTTCTATTTCTAAGAGGTAGTGATAAAATCTGCATACATTTTACCTTCTCCAAACTTTACTTGTGGGATCTCACTGAATATGTTATTGTTGAAATTTAAACTAATTTCTTTTTATCATAATTTTATTATTAAAATTAAAATATTTAACTTTTAAAATTTAAATGGTACCATATAAATTAAACCAGACGCGTTAAAAAAGAAGAGTGGGCTAAGGCCTGCATATTTAGTACTATATTGTACAATAGATTTAAACATTTCACGCGTTGTGGGGAATACAAAGATTTTAGTGAAAGATATTCAAAGATTTGGAGGAACAACTCTTCATTTCATGGCAACCGACAAGTGGTTCAAAATTAATAAACAATCATCGAATCAGAAATTCAAGATTTAAAATTTATGAGTATTAAATATTGAAGTTCACGAGTTCTGAAATTTATTACATGTATATATTCATTAGTAGATTTCGTAATAAATATATAAAATGTGGACCAAAATTATTGAGTTTTATCGAATTCATGTTGTTTATATCGAAAAATTGATGAAATGCGAGTAGATTAAGGTTGATCAAGTGCAATTACTTTCCTATTATGTGTGTGATTCAAGCAACGACCTAGGACAATTTATTATGCAATCTAATTGTACATTTCTAATGAAAGTCTGCCTCCATGGTTTGAAGTCATAACCTTCTAAATATATAATGACAACATTTATTATTGTGCTAATTAAGTTCTCTTTCGGTAATAAAAATTAATAAAGATCAATCTGGTACACTAAACTACTATTATATATGAAATTTGAAATATAATTGATTACATTATAATTAATGCAATTACTTTCTTGTTGTGTATGTGGCTCAAGTAACGACCCAGGACACTATATTTACATTTTGTTTGGATGGTTACTGTTTCATAATGTATTGTACTGTATTGTATTATATTGTATTGTATTGTATCGTTTCAATGAGTACAATGTTTGGATAGATTGTATTGTTCTCTTTTGTTATACGATGTCATACATTCATAATTTGAATGATAAACATAAAGAGATTATAGAATATGTGGTAGTTACCATGAAAAATAGGGTAAATGATACAATAGAATTATTAAATGATAAATAAAGTCAAAAATGAGAAGAAGATATTAAAGTAACGACGCAACCACGCCAAATTGGTCGTTACATAAAATGAATTTTTTCATTGTTACTTAACAACGATACGATAAAGTGAAATTTAAGTAACAATCCAAACAAACATTGTATTTAAACCAACAATACAATACAGTGGGAAACAACAATCCAAACAAAGGGTTAATTATCTTATGCAACCTAATTGTATATTTCTAATGAAAGACTGCCTCCATGGTTTGAAGTTGTGATGGCCTTCTGAATATATGATGACAACATTTATTATTGTGTTAATTAAGTTTTCTTTCAATAACTGAAATTTAATAAAGTTCAATCTGGTACATTAAACTTTCATTATATATGAAATTTAAAATATAATCAATTACATTATAATTAATGCAATAAACACTTATTAAGGTCGATCAAGTGCAATTACTTTCTTGTTATGTAAGTGGTTCAAGTAACGACCTAAGACAATATATTTATACTTTGGTTGGATGACTGTTATTTCATAATATATTGTATTGTGTTGTATTATACTGTATTGTATCTTATCATATTGTATTGTTTCAATGAATACAATGTTTGTATAGATTGTATTGTTTTTCATCGTTACATGATGTCATACATCTATAATTTGAATGATAAACCTACAAGAAATCGTAGTGTACCTGGAGGTTACCATGAAAAGATAGGGCACAAGATACACTAGAATTATTAAATAATAAATAAAGTAAAAATGAGAAAAAAATATTAAAGTAACGATGCAACCACACCAAATTGGTCGTTACACGAAATGAGTCTTTTCCTTGTTACCTAATGATGGATTTAAATAATATGATACAGTGAAATTTAAGTAACAATCAAAACAAACATTGTATTTAAACTAACAATACAATTATCTTATGCAACCTAATTGTACATTTCTAATGAAGGACTGCCTCCATGGTTTGAAGTCATAACCTTCTGAATATATGATCACAACATGTATTATTATGTTAATTAAGTTCTCTTTCAGCAACTGAAAATTAATAAAGATCAATCTGGTACACAAAACTTCTATTACACATAAAATTTGAGATATAATCAATTATATTATAAGATTTTTCGTAAATAATCTAACTTTATATTTTTATAAAAAATTACACGTGTCTTTATAACTTAAACTCACTACTTCCTACTCACTTTTAAGTCATTGAAAATTAATGATAATTACCTAATTCAAACACTAGGCTTTGGGATTTGGTACAACAAACAAAAACACTAATAATTACTGCAATAAATTATTTTCCCTCTATTTTCTATGATGAAATCTAATGTCACATCTTATAATATTCGACGTTGAATTAAATCTTTTATGGCTTACTCAGTCTCAAAATATTTATCGTGATTTTTATTTATATGCCACTTAGAAAACTATTAATTGAAAAAGATATTGACTACTTTACCACTATTTATGTATAAAGATATAATTAATCTCTTTATTGGATATTTAGTTTATTTATGTGCCATAATAAGGTATTTATAATTTTAAAAAATAATTACTATTTTAAATTAAATAGAAAAAGAATAACTAATTTTAACTTAAACTTTTAAAATAATTATAAATATTTAAAAATATTTTAATAAAGATGTTAAATATTTTAAGGTGGAGGGACTATATATAAAGGTCAAATTTATGGGATGATTGATTGAAGAATAGCTAGTGACACTGTAAGGTTGTTGAAAATCTCATCATATATATATTACTATTTAATAAGCGTGAAGAAGCAGGTAATTGTAGGACGACATACCTACTTGAGTTGTCTGAGTCTTCTCTTTTATTACATGGGGTCCATAAATATATTTTGTGAATTTTTTAGTTTAATCTTTTTAACGCAGATGTTGATTGACGTACCTACTTCAACTTGTATTAATTATTTCTTCGACTATTTCAACTGCGATTTTACAATATTATCCCTAGTAAATTATTTTTTTGGCTAATTCAATTATGATTTTACTGTATCAACCTAATCAATTATTTTAAGTCATATAACTATTATTTGTGCGTGTGTAATGAATTATAACCTTGTTCTAATCAACACCAGTCAATATTCGTCTTAGATTAAATTATGTAGTTTAATCACATCACCAAATTAATCACATCACTAAATATGTCAATTTATAAAATAATGGAACAAATTTGCGAAACCTTATTACTTTTTGTTTACACAGTAATTAATACTAATGATGTTTGAGAAATGGCTAGCAAATGTTTAAGGTAAAAAAAAAAGGAAGAGGAAGGTCATAATCAAAATCATAATCTAAGAGATTATGAAATTCTTTACTTAATTATAATGTTTTTTTCCTAGTAATTACAGACTAAACTTCTCTTGTTTCACAAATGTTCAAAGATAAAAAGATTTAAGGTAAGAAACATGAGTACTTGACTATCATGGGAAAGCTAATAATTGCAAATCATGATAACGATAAATTATATGTCAAAGAAAAATATTTTAAGAGAGCATAATCTTTGAAATGATTTGATCAAAAGTTATTACCATAAGAGAATGCTTAAAACGGTTGAGAGAATGATCCCAACCTAAACATACAAGACTTTTGTAATGACTATATTATAAATGATGATATATTTTACGGGAAAGATTAGTATTCAATTTATAGAAATTTAAACTTTTTATCCAAGAAAATGATAGAAATAGAGACGTCATTTTCCATTAAATTTCGTGTCAGGACAAATTAATTTATTAAAATACGACAGAAAGAGTAATATTTTTTATTAGATATCAAAGGGCTTCCCAGACTGAATAATTGTTGATAAAATTTTGAGATATGATTGATGATTCGACTTGTCTCCCAAAAAATAAAAGATATGTATGTTTTGACTTTTTAATTGGCAAAAATTTAGTTGTTTGGTGAGGTTAAGGTTTTATTTAGGATATGGCATAATGAATTTCTAATGATGATGATAAAAACATGTCTTTGCAACTCTATTTGCAGACCAGAAAGAAAAAATAAAAAAGATAAATCTTTTTGTTTTGACATTATTATATATTATATTGGACCACATAATTGTTTCTTCCAATTATATTGCCTCATGCATTTTTGTATAAATTCGTATTCCATTGTTGGTAACTTTTTTGTGTAATTCATTATGTCAAATTGTTTTTTGGACTTGCCAAAATCATTGAATTAATTGTTGTTGACTAATTTAAGAATTGAATATAGTCTTTTTTTTACGTCTATCATGTGTCTGATTAAATATTCTTTGTTTCAGATATATTTTTATCGATACAGTGATTATATTATGATATATAATTCTACATAAATATACTAGCTCAAACAATATTTCTATTATGTTAAGGGGTTAAATGACCGAATGTTTGTAGTAATTTTGTTGCATCTTAAACGCATCATATGTTAAATATGAAACAAGTACCTATAGTTCATATCAATAATTCTTGAAGATGAATTGAGATGTCTGAAAGTGTATTATCAAAAGAGGATTTTCAAAAAGAGCAAATATTTGAAATATAATAAGACAAAAAATTGCTAAAATAGCTACAATTTGCTAAAATTACGATTTATAGCTACATATTATAGGAGAGAGGCAAGTGAGATCAAGAGAGAGACGAATTGTATATGTATATTTATCAAATTATATATGTATATTTGTCAAATAATCGTATACATGTAACTGATATGCATATATATTTATATATGCATAACTGATATACACATATATATTTGTATATCTGGCAAGTGAGATTGGGAGAGGCATGGGAGAGGCTAGCGAGATCGAGAGAGGGAGGAGAAATGCAAGTGAGAGAGGGTAGAAGTGGAGATAAACGAACTATATATGTGTATCTGTTGAATTGAATATGTATATCTGCCAAATAATTGCATATATACAACTGGTATATATATACATTTGTACATCTGGCAAGAAATTGGAAAGAGAGAGAGAGGAGAAAGGCAAGAGAAATGAAGAGAAGAGAAAGAAAATAACAATAAAATTCTAACTATAGCTATACATCGTATTTTTTTTCAAACTATAGCAATATAATTTGCCTAGTTACGTAATTTACTCTTCTCTCAAAATTAAAGCGTTTCACTATCAGTTAAGGTCCAATTACAGTGGATGTATCGTTATGCCAATAATAAACATTATCAAACTCGAAAACCTCCTTAATTGTCATTTGACAAAATTATTTGTTGACACCCAATTTTTACCCTCCACGGTGTTAAATTATTCACGAAACTTTTGTTCTTATTTTTAACAATTTTTAACCAATTATTTCAAAAAAAAAAGTTAATCCGGGCGCGTGTATCTCACGCGCCCCAATATTAACCCTTACCCCGCCCCTCTTTCTTTCTTCTTCTTTTCTTCTTCATTTCCTTTCCCCTTAACCCTAGCCGCCCCCGACTAACTCCCCCAAACCGCAGCCACTTTCCCCATTTCCCGTGCCCTTTTTCGTCTCTACTATCACGCATGCTCCGCACCCCTAACGTTCTTGTCCCCCTTGTCCCCTCACGCGTTGTCACGACCCAAAAATGGGCGTGATGGCACTCGTCTTATCCCACCAAGACAAGTCAGCCTACAACCCAACTATA
>JAABOM020000075.1:4565341-4583675 GCA_011800125.2 Solanum clarkiae | reverse complement strand
AGAATTACGACCTCATATCAACTCTAATTCTATCCCATACTAAGAAAGTGACTTTAATATCTATGCTCAATTAAGAATCCTTAATTAAAATCCTATATCATATGAAGGATGACTCAGTATTAGCTTAAAAAAAATTTGGGGTGTTACATTGTGTTCCCTTTTCAAATTCAAAAATGAATCCGTTTCAAACCCTAAGAAAGAGCTATATAATCACTCTTTCATCTTCGTTTAAAGAGGCGGACAAAAACAGACAGCGAAATCGGAGGCAATCGAAAATCTAAGAAAAGTCGGAGTAAGAGTTTAGGCGACGAAAATCCTCAAAGAAAACCCAAAAATCTAAGAATCGTTCTTTACCAAAGGAAATCTATACTAGGATATTCTTTCAAAATCAAGGTCTTAGGGAGTTCAATTCATGGAAATTTGCTGAAATTTGAAGGGTTTAACTTCGAGATAATTTAGTCGGGTCCTTGTTGTGGTTTGGGTTCGTATTTCGCTAAGCTCGTCATTGTCTCCAGTTCGCTGCCCCGATTAAAGGTAATACCCTATTTCCGCATTTCTTTTTCGAGTATCATATGTACTGAAGTTGTCATGTCTGCGCTCTGTTTGTCTTGACTGAAATGCCCTGTTTTGATGAAATGATATTGTTGTTACTGGTTGCTGAAATATTCTAAACCATGGTCACATTTGAGATTAAGAATCTTGTTTTAATGTTCATTTGAAACATTGTTGTCATTGAATGTGACTTGCTGAAAATTCCAGGATGTTTCTTTATGGAATAGATTTCGACTACTAGTAAAGTATAATTAGACTAATATGTATCTTGTCTGTTCATATGATTCGAATTAAGACTTTGGTTGTTCGTTTTTGTTTGCTAAAAGTCACTGAATATTTGTGTACTGCTAATTGTATTCTTGCTTTGTCATGGCTGAAAGAACCTGCTCTATTCATTTGTAGTCGAAATTTGAAGTATGTGTTACTCTATTCTGTATCTTAGCCTCGGAAATCACTTGCTACTAATGATAATCTGCAAATGGTATGAATTGATAAATTGATGCCTTAAAAAGGAGAAGGAGACCACACAAATTTAGGAGAAGCTGAAACCTAGAGCTAAAGATGATGCAAAAATGTTTCCTCTTTGCATTCTTGATACAGTTGCCTGGTGTCTTTATACAGTTTAATCTTATCAAATCTACGCTTACGTAGATATCCTGTCAAGTCGATACTTTGTACAGAAAAGTTTGCAATTGAGTTTTCCTATTCTGAGATATTATAAAGCTTGTTTGGGAATGATTGAATAATGTAATTGTTATATGAATGTAGTCTCTTGGCCTGCGCAATCAGTGATTTGTCTAAGTTCCCATTTCATATAAGTTGTTGTCATTGGTTGAGCGTTGCAGTATTGTTATTCTATGTTATAGTGCTGGTTCTATTGTTAATACTTGATTTAAGCATGTGATCTATTGTCGAAAGCTATATTTTATGAATGGATCCTAATCCTTATTTTATTTCTTTGCATGGACAGTGCTGCGAGTCGTTTTGGATTTCCCATTCTGCATTTTTTGGGCCATGGAGGCCCGAACTTCCTCTTCTCCGAGTCAGCTCAATCCTCAAGAGAAAATGCCATCTATCCGAGAGGCAAAAATTACAACAAAGATTTCAAATGGGATAAAGGCCCTGAATTACTTTAACTCTTTTCTTTATTTTTATTTTTTTATATTTGTATTTGTCTGAATGCTAACATTTCATTCTAGTTGTTTTAATTTAATCTCCAGTTCGTCGAACCATTTATGTTATTTTTATTTAGTTTTCATTTTTAGTTTTGAAAGTCGGTTGCATAAAAGACAAAAAACATAAAATAAAAAGAAAAGGAAAAGGTAAAAAATATGATTATCACTTTAAGTTCTATTTTCAAATATAATCATTTTTTTTAAAATTCAGTTGAATCCTTTTAACCTTGTCAAAAAGCTTTCAGTTTGATCAAGTCGTTTTAATTCAGTTAAATTTTTTTACAACTTTTAAGTCAGTCTACCTTTTCAAAGTTTATAAATTGTCAATAGTTAGTCAAATCGTCTAATCGTCGGATAACCGTATTTAGCTGCCATTTCGAGTGCGTAAAACCTTCTCGAAGTGGAAATGTGAACCCGGACCCATTCTTTGGATTTTTAAAAGATTTTTCTGTTAGATCTTTTAAAATACTTAATGGTTTCCTAATTATCCGTAAAATTAGGTGGCGACTCTGTATCCTTTTGAATTCCGAGAATTAATTTTGCTCAAATAAATTGAGTTTAGATTGATTCTCGATTTTCAAACAATTTTCAATTTTATTTTAAAGCCGGTCATTTTTCAGCATAATATTATTTATAAAAATGAACATTAAACCTAAGTCAATAATTGTATCGTACGATCGATTCTCCAATACATACTATTTGCGATAATTATCTCGCCGTAAGACTCTTTCGATAAAAAAAGTACTATGCCAACACAATTTCATCTTAAGAAGATCACGGTTCATGAATAAATGTCGATTATAAATGAAAGTTAAAATTATGATTCATAAAAGACGCGAAATCAAAATAATGGGAAAAAAGCTCAGTTTGACTTTAAAACAAATAAAAAAGTGTCAAATTATTAAAATTTAACTATTTTCCTCCCCAAATTTTCATCTAAAGCCATAATTGTCGTCGTTAATTTTCCTCATCGGCCTTTTCTCTCTCTAAGCGTCAATGGCGTCCTCGAATTTCGCGCTTCTGCTTCTCGCTTTCTCTCTCCTCGCCGTCTCCGCCGTCGCCAGGCCATGCAAAACCCTATTCTTCATCACCTCCACTTCCTATTATCAGATCCCCAACACCGTCTCTCAAAACCCTAACCCTAACCCTAATTTCTTCCTCCATAACGCCGCTATTTCTCCTCGATTCCGAGCTTTCTTCGTCACTACTGCCGGTTTCCGTGATGAAGCTCCGAAATTCGGACTCCTCAGGCCATCAATTTTCTTCAGGAGATCCGTCCCGGTTTTCTTTGAACGAGAGGACGCTGTTGAACAGGTCGAAGATGGAGAGGAATTGGAGAATCGATCGTCATCGATGATTCCGGTGGAATTCTACTCGTCGGTGACCAGCTCAATCCGCGATCGGACTAAGGATATCATGAGGGTTGTTGGAGCTTTGCTTTTCGGCGTCGGTTGTGGTGCATTAACTGCTGCGACTATGTATTTGATCTGGACACTTTTCTCGCCTAATCGCTTTGAGTTTGAGGATTCCGATGATGATTTCGATGACGGGACTGATGATTATGATGTTAGTGCTAAGAAGATGGGATACGTGGCGATTCCGACTAAAGTTGTGGATGATGATTTGAAGAAACCTGCTGCTCCTGCTCCTGCTCCTGTTCCGGCTCCGGCTAAAGAAGTGGTATGAGTGTTTGGTTAATAGGGAAAGTTTTAACCTTTTAGCTGTTTGTTATTGATGCTTCGAAATTTGATGAACAAATGTGTTTAATTACTATGACTTTGCTTGTTTATATTAGTATTGAATTCTGATGAATATTACTCTAAATAACTGTAACAGTGTAATGGAGGAGTGTATCCTCCATGTTCATTGGTTAATATACTGTGTATTCCAACGTACACATATCAAAATTATGATATATTTCTGTTAATGTGATGTGCAATAAACTACTACTTGTGTTAAAGATGATAATTTGGAAGTTGACGTTGATTTATCTGTGTGTATCGGGTAGGATTATGTAATTTTTTTGATAACCATGCTGTATGTATCAGCTTGTGTGTATCTCGACTAGTTCTGTTGGATAAGTGCTACCTCCTACCTACAGAGTGATGGGTAGCTCTGACAATAGGACCTCGTAATTATGCATATGGAAGTATAAAGTGGCTGCTAACATGATCAATGTACCGGAGTTGTGATTTCCAATTCAGTTGCAGGTTTGCTGCCAGTTTAGTTATTTACCGGTAGTGACTTTGTCTTAGTTGAGGGAATTTCCAGAATATTTTTTTCTCTAGACTGTTATTATAGTATATGTGTTGTGTCTAACGCAAAACTAGGGGTCTTTTGGTATGTTGGACAAGAACAGATAGTCCTGTGATAAAAAATTAGCATGGCCTTATCCGTTGTTTGGTTACGAATCTTGGGATAGGTTATATCATTATTTTTTTTGATGACCATGGTGTCTAGTGCCCACTTTGCGGACCCGACTATTATTCCACGGGGCCCTGATGCACGACCGGGTAACACATCAGTGGCCCTGGGGATTTGATCCTGGGACCTTGTGGCATTTTTCCCAAGGTTTTAACCATTGGACCAACCCCTCAGGATATCTTAAATAATAGTACCGGGATTAGTTATCACTGTTTGACGGCAGAATAATAGTATTAGGATAACTGTTTGACGGCGGAATAATAGTACCGGGATTAGTTAACTCGTGATAAAACAATGAAAATTGACTAAAATACCCCTGAGGTTCCTCAAATTCTTTTCCTACTGGATAAGGTGGAGGTGTTTTTGTAAACAAACAACTTTTTCTTAGAAAATACTATGTATGTTATTTTTAATACAATAAACCAAATACCAATAGGAACTAATCCCATCATAACTTGTCTTCAAACCAAATGATCCCTTAAAGGTTATATAGGGAGGTCTACAGCAGTCCACTCTGTTTATTGCTGCTCTTCCACCTTGCATCACTTTTAATACCGATGATTTATATTTTCCACCATCATCACATTTTAAAAATCACTATTTTTAAAGCGTCTTCATTAGATCAAACTTGCAATATGATTGTTGATGGCTTATCAAACACGCTGCGCTGCTGTGATTGATATCTTCCATCAGCATTTCAACAATACCACCACTCAATCTCACCTCAAACATCTATCTCTGCCTTGTATTTCAATGCTTTAATTGCAAATTCATGACAAAATTTTAGATTTTGATCATAAAAGTTTTGTTGGGACAAGTGTTTTGACCATTGGTCGCTCGTTCCATTTTCTGGGCCTTTGGGGGAAGATTATGGGTTTGGCAAAGGAGTAGACAGAGACGTGCTGGGCAGTTGGTTTGTTAGTATATTGACTGATAGGTGTTGCTAATTATCACTTGTAATCTGGATGTCTTTGTGGTCAGTGAGATTTGTTATCAACCTGTGGGTCAAGGATGGCAAATATCTCCAGGTTTAAAGGACCCTAATACTACCCAGATATAGGTTCAACTTTCACTTATATTGCTTGTTGAGTTCGGTGTCTTATGCTTATCTAACTGTGATATATTATTGAAAAAGATGGTGTTTGGTACCCACCTTATACAATATTGTCTTGGTGCCAAGATCTGTCTTGCTATTCAAGATATTATTCCGAGTTTGATACAAGCAAATTGTAAGCCATTTGGAGCACCTCTGAGAGAGTTTACATGACGTCTGCAGTTTATGCTCTCCTTTTAGTTTCTCATTTGCGCTACACTGAATTTGCTATACTCGTAGTAGTACGACTGAGTGCTATACATTGTCGAATGAAAGAAAGCCCATTCATCCTCATCTCATCTACTGAAAAGTTGTTTTTTCAGATTTCGACAAAAGACATTGCCTCCTCTACATTGTCTCAAAAATCTCCTGCATGAGATTGAACTCAAGGCCTCTCGGATTAATAAGCGGGTAATCAAACCAACTGAGCTACTTTCAAGTTTCATCTTCTCTTTTTGCTACCTTTTCTTTAAGGTTAAATTATGCAAAATGGCCATTCAGCCATCTGCATCGCCAAATTTTGAAAATTGCTGAAATTGACCAAAACCTTCTTCTGCTTCCTTCCCATTTCGCCATGACTTTCTAACATTCTTCTTCTTCCTCCTTCCCATTTCGCCGTTAATGGATAGTTAGTGCATACTTTATATACAGTTAATATATACTTCATACGTAGTTAAACTATATTCAATTTTTTGACTGGATCATAATTTATAGTCGGCATATAACTCATGTACAGGTGGTGTATATTGTATAGTCATACTTTCTCTCACTTGTGGCAAGTTATACTATGAGGATGGTATACTACAGAAAGGCCCAATTTTGTTTGCAGATAGCGGCCCGTTTAATTTGGGCCTAACTGGCTAAATAACTCATTTTTCTTGGAAGGTCGACACACAGATAAAAAGTTTGGATAAATTGGCAACAACCACTTTTAACGCCTACCAAACATAGTGTATTTCAGACGTATGCGAATCAAATTAGATACATGTATCTTTGATACTAAATACATTCTGTGTACAAATATAAATGGAGAGAGCTAAGTGAGAGAGTTAGTGTATCTCAAATACATGTATCGAATATAATGCATCTAGAATAAATTACATATAATTTGATCCATATGTATTCAAGATGGTACATGTATCTAGTGAAATAAATGTGGTATAGAAGATAATTTCGAAAATAAGAGTGCCCTTGAGTTCAAAGGACATCGGGTGCGGATTTTTGTAGCAAAGAAAAATAATAAAACTATTTATCCTCTCTTTTTTACTGTCGGATGTTATGCCGTTATGGCATGATCAAACTACAAGTTTCAAAAATTTTATAGTTCATGAATCTTATGATTATTTAAATTTTAAAGCTCTTTCTTTTATTCTTCATAGTAAGTTAATTTTGTCACACAAATTAAAATAACAAGAATATACATATACATATACATAATTCGAGCAAAAATATGTAAATTCAGTTGAACCCACAAAACATGCCTTTGCTTCTCTTGATCCCCACCTACCTCCTATAGAGGCAGTCAATATCAATATTTATACCAAAAAGTCATTTTTAGCTTTGATTTTTATGAGACAGAAGAATTCTGGCCCCCCCCCTCCGCCCCCACCCCTCTTTGTACCATCAATTTGCAATAGTTAGGGCATTTGTTGTAATAGTACGGTTAAAAGTCGTTTGGTTTGAGATATAACATATAATAATTTTAAGATAAAATATAAGATTAATTTATTCATTATTTGATTGGAGATATTAAGTAATTTTTGAACTATTTATCTCATCATTTATATGTAAGTAATGAAATAATTTATTTTATATACATGATGAAATAACTTATTTCGAAATAAATAATTCTGGGATGACTTGTTCCCAACCAATGACCCCTTAGTACAGGTTGGGGAGTTTATTGTGCTAACAACTGTCTCTCTCTTTTTTTGCTTTTTAATATTTGTTCAGATTTGGATATTGTGATATGAAGTAATGAAACTATGATTTTAAGTTACTGTTTGAATGTGTGAATTGAAATCCTAATATGATTTAGTATGTGTTAAGATTTGCTTTATAAGTTATTAAATGAGAATATAAAGTAAGAGCATACCTAGTGAAATTCTATAAAGTAGGGTTTGAAAGATCCTTGACTCAAATATATTCGTCCCAAGTAAAAGGAGAAAACAATAGATATAGAATAATGATTAAAATGGAGGACAATGACAATTCTATGAGAAGAAATAATAGAAGTAACAAAATAATAGAAGAACAGTAACAAAATAATAGAAGAATAGTAATAACACAATTATAATAGCACAACTAATCCTATAATAAACCTAAAAACGGCCACAAGACAAGACAACATTCTACTCCTACTAACCTTTTATCCTAACCTCCACTTCTTTCTATCTAAAGTTATGTCCTCAGTGATGTGAAGTTGTGTCATATCCTGTCTAATTACCTCCCTTCAATACTTTAATATAGTCAAATAACTATATTTTACATAATTAAACGACATAATTTCAGCTGTGTGACCCGGAGGGAAGGAGAGAGGCGAGCGAGAACGAGAGAGGTAGGAGAGAGGCGAATTGTATATGTATATTTGTCAAATTGTATGTGTATATCTGTCAAATAATTGTATATATTTGTCAAATAATTGTATATGTATAACTAATATACATATTTATTTGTATATCTGGCAAGCGAGATCGAGATAGGGAGGAGAGAGGTGAGCAAAAGAGGGCAGAGAGTGGAGAGAGGCGAATTGTGTGTATATATATCTATATATATATATATATATATATATATATATATATATATATATATGTCGAATTGACTATGTATATCTATCAAAATAATTGTACATATGCAGCTGGTATACATATGTAATTGTATATATGGAAAGAAATTGTAGATAAAGAGGAGAGAGGAGAGAGGCGAGAGAGAGGAAGAGAGGAGAGAGAAAACATCAACAAAACCCTAACTGTAGCACAAAACCCTAACTATAGCTATAAATTGTAATTTTTTCAAACTATAGTTCTATAATATAAATACATATTATATATTTGCCTAATTATATAGTTTTTGCTTTATAAAATTTGTGCCTACTTTATTTTATTTTTTACAAGTACTTCATGCTAGACAAAATGTCTGAAGTTTTATATGCTTAAGCTCAGGCACATAACTGTGAAGTTTAGTTATTTTTGTTCGAATTGGATAACGTTATTTTTGCCTCACTTAAATTGTATGATTAAATTTCAGTGATTTTGATTTGACTTCAGATATTTATTATTTGAATTATAGTCTTATATAACTGAAGTTCGATCATTTTTGTTTGACTTTAAGCATTTGTTGTTCAAAATTCAGTTATATGTAACCAAAGTTCAAACAACTTTACCTGACTTAATTCATTTATGTCAAAAGTCCGTGTGTGTGTTTTGTCAGCTCTAGGTTTGGGGCGCTTATCTCATTAGTTCAGCTATTACTGCTAGAAACACCAGTAATTGTTCGGTTCATATATATACATAAAATTTAGTAAAAATTAATTAAACTTCAATCAGGTATGATAATTGAAATGCAGGCAAAGATGACTTCGATCAGACCTTCTGTCTAGTGTTATTCAATTCAGACAAAAATAAAGATTAATATGTAAACTTTATACATTTTATATAAAGATTAACTATATTATCAAATATAACTTCAGACACTATATGTCCAAATTGATATATAGGCAAACAAACAATAACATACCTAGTGAAATCCCATAAAGTATGATATAGGAAGGGTAGAGTATACGCAAACTTTACCACTACCTCATAGAAATAGAGAAGTTATTTTCGAAAAATCCTTGACTTAAATGCATTCACCCCATGTAAAAGAAGAAAACAATAGATGTAGAATAACAGCTAAGCGAAGAGTAATGTCAATTCTACAAAATAAAAGTAGCAAATTAATCGAAAGCAATAACAATACAATCACAAAAGCAAGGCTAATCCTATGACCAACCTAAAACCGTTACAAGGTAAGACAATATTCTACCCCAACTAACTTTCTATCCTAAAATACAATCTCTACTCCCTTTTATCTAAGGTTATGTTCTCGATAATATATACAAATAAGTACAAATTAAATGATGACATCAGAACAAGCAGCTTTGACATTTTTTTTAATAACGTTGATGTAGACATCAAAATTTTGTAACACTCTACAACATGAGTCCTATTTTAGTCAGGGTTTCTTGGAGGCTACTCTACCTAAACCCTAATTTATGCCTATATAAAGGGTATTATATTCTCTTGAAAAGGCATTTAAGAAATTCCACAAACTCTTGAGATATTCATAAAGAAATCAAAATATATTCTATTCTTCTTGATAATCAAATATTTCAAGATCTATATAATTTTTTTTATGGAGACCAAGTCCAAATCATCCTAGTTCAAGAAATACACCACTAAATGGTCCTCGAATCATGGAGAAATTTGTCCAAATCATCCTAGTTTGAGAAATACACTACTGACGGTATTCGAATCATGAAAAAATCGTATAATAGAAGAATCAAAGAAAAAATAAATTTATATCCAAATTATTTATGATTAAAATTATATATTTTCATATTTCATTGATGATCGCAATATATTTTTTATCACATTAAAACTTAGTGTAAACAGTTGAATTTAACAGTATTGTATTCTAGGAATGTCTAAGTGTTAATTGAAGTGAGTAAAGAAATTATTATAATAAGAATGAATTTGTATTTGAATTTCATGTCTAATCAAATTGTGTTATAATTAAAGATGAAACTGAAAACTTTCCTTGCAAAAAGGAGAGAATTAATTCAGCCTAATAGAGAATTAATTTGATTTATTATTCCAATCATTACTAGGTTATATAGGATTGAACCATTATTATCAATAGAGTTGGACCATTATTTTATTAAAATATATTACTAATATTGAAAGGAGGATATGTGAGTTAATATATTCAGGGGTACAACAACATATAAAATACTTAGATAATTATAGGAGACCTCTAAAGATACTAGTGTCTTTGATAACTCTTTAATGTATAAAATTAATGAATAATTTATTATCAGTTTAGAAATTTATTTGCTAACTGTTTTTTATTGACATTGGATGTGTCCATAATTTCATGTAGGTCTATTTTTAATTGTTCATTATATTATTTTGATATTATTCAATTTATATAATTAATGAATAGCTTATCATTAACCGAGGAATTTATTTGCTCTCTGTTTTTCCTTGATATTGGATGTTCCCATGATTTCAAATAACTACTTGTTGGGGCTATTAGTTTATTTTGAGTTGTTGGTTATATTATTTTGATAAGTTCAGTTTATAAAATCAATGAACAGTTTATTATTAGTTGAGGAATTTATTTGCTAATTGTTTTTCATTGATGTTGGATGTTTCCATAATTTCATACTAGTTAGGGCTAATTAGTCTATTTTTAGTTGTTTGTTATATTTTTTTGGTATGTTTAATTTATAAAATTAATGAATAATTTATGATTAGCTGAGGAATTATTTGATAGTGGATGTTCCCATAATTTCATATAACTACCACTTGGGGCTAATCAGTTAATAGATACATAACTCAAGTTGTTACAAGTCTCAATCAACCATCACTTTCATTATTTGGTCTCTTCTTCTTCACTATTGTTCTTCTAGCTCTAGGGTGACTCAATTCTACGTATGATTTACAAGATCTGAAATCACACACCCTTAGGTGGTAACATTAAACTTGTAGAGACGTAACTCTCCCTTTCACGGATAATGTCAAAAGCAAGTTTGGATAAGAGAGACTTGGGTGCATTTTGATCCAGGTTAAACACACGATTCATATAATTAAATAATAGTGCATTCTTTCGAATCAATTAACTCAGCACACTAGTCGGCTCCTCTTAAGCCTGGTGCAATATTCTGATTATTTTATCATAGAAAAACTCATCAATAAGGATCTGAATTTTACTGTCTCTATCACCTCGTAGATGAGGCAAAATTGAAAAGTTTAAAGCAACACACAGATCATCATAATTAAGTTTCTTAGGGAATAACTCTATTGTATGATTCAGAATCTTAAAGAAGAGAAACTTTTTCTTAAATGTTAATAGTCCCTAATTTATAGAAATGTGTCTTCACAACCATAAATAAGATCCTAAAGACACGACTTCATAGACATTCTAGGATACTTGGAATAACTAAACTGACAATTATTTGAAATAATTAAGTTGCCAATTATTTTTAAAAATAATTATTTTTAATATACGTGACGATTAAAATGAGACGAATGTACGAAGTATAAGATATATTGAGATCTTTTCATATCTTTACCAAATAAATATTGTTTTCAATAAAATCATTGTCGAAGGCATCACTTAATATTTTTAATAATGCCATTAATTGATCGCGTTTTTGTTGGTCTTTCTTTAATTCACCATTCAATGCACAGCTGAAAATAGAAATTTAATCAGTTGGATTGAAGTTTTAGACCATCAAGACCTTTGAATAATATGGTATTGGACTAGAGGATGCACTAAAAATATATTTTGGAAACTCTAATAATATTTGTCCATTTTATAAAATTAATAAATAATTTTGCACACTTAATTTTAAATATAATTTTATTATTAATTATATTCATTTCTTTATTATATTTTTGAAAGCTGTTGTATTTATATATCCAAAGGGTGATTTGATAGTATTATTCCTGTTATTTACTATTTTTTAATTACTATACCAAGCCAATAAAAGATAAGTACAGATGGACGGAGGGAACACTGTATTATCTTTTAAGGAAAGATAATAAAGACAAATGACTAGAATATTTTGGTTTGTGAATAAAGTTATTTTAAAATTATAATTTTGCAATTTTAATTTTAAAACTTATTTATCTTGTTTGTCAAATAATATTATATTTATATATATTTTTTAATTTTAAATTTAATTATGAGATATTTTAACTTATTTCATGAATCCAAACAACCCCTTAGGGTGAGTATGGGTGGGGGCTGGGGTGCGTTAGATACTTTGGGCTTGGGTGTAATAATAAGTCATTAAAGAAACTTATTAAATGAACAAAATGATAAAGTAACTTCATGAATTTAAGAGATGTTTAACTTACTCCGTTTATCTTAAATTATTTGAGTATATTTTTATTTTATATATTTTTAAGAAAATATTTATTTTTATTTATTTGTGAAGAAGTAAGTTAAATCTCGCCCCGATCGATAGTTGATGGGTTTTCCCATCTCTTCTAAGGTTTCTCTAGTCGCATCGCCTTTTGTAACAATCAAGATTAATAAGTCCATCGGTTCATGCAATTATTGTCCATGTACCAATATATGAAATCAATACTCTAAAAATAATTTTCAATTGCAATTTTAATTCAAATGCGTTCAAACGAAGATTTGATAATATATGAAATCAATATTCTAACCGCAGTTTATTTTCGTCCTTTGAACAAATAAATTTGATGGCCCAGTGGTAATAATGCCTTTTGATACTTAACTAATCGTTATTTCAACTCGATGATTAATTTATGTATCCATACACAGTGTGTGTGTATATATATAAGATCATGAAGACATTAAAAGCCATCAGCTAATGATATAGCTACGAAGCCCCAAACGACTAAGAGCAAGCTAGGAGACGGAATCTGTCTTAATAACTATCGCCTACACCCACTCTCAAAACTGAGCCAACTGAATTAGTCCAGAGCCACACTAAGTCTCTCAAGTCCCAAAGCTCATATTGAATACTCTACTCCAAGTAATTAAGCTTCACCCCTAACTCATGGTTCTAGCCCAGAATGAGGTACCAACAAGGTAATCTCACCTCAAACGAAGATCCCCTATCAAATTTTTGAACTCACCAACAGATTCCTCTCGAAATTTCCTTGAAGTTGACCTTCAAATCGCCAAATTTAAGATTGAAATAACCAAGTTACGCCTCCTTGAAATCTCCTCCAAAGTTGTTCCGAACAAGACTTAAAAGAATATAAAGACCCTCGGGTATCACTAAAACGACTCAAATGGCCATGCTTTCAAGGGTGGGCTTCGCTTCAGCGACACCCCCTTTAAGATTGGTTGTCGTTAAAGCGACACCCTGGTTGCTTTAGTGATGCCGCTGTAGCGAACCAAGGCCGCCTAAAGTGACAACACCAGAAATTAGCTTCTAATTTTCACCAACTCCGAAATTATCGACCGGGCACCTAGAAATTCATCCAAAATTTCCTGAATGCAAATGACTTGTGCTACTCTATCAGAATTAGTGTTTCAGACTTAATAGCATAGTCAAAATTTTCATACGAGGTCATTACGACTAATTATGGGTCTAACTCCCAAGGCCATTTTTAACTAAATTCCACCGAGGAGCTCAAAATGAGTCCTAAAGCCTCGAGAGTCGAACAAAAGGTCATTCTAGACCAAACTCGACATTCTATAACTAATCACGCTGTTAAAATTTTCGTCTAAACATGTTTTCCAAGAATGTTGACTAAAGTTATCTGTTGGTCAATTTTAAAGGCTCAAAAGTAAAATGCGGTACAAACTCACATTAAGGGTCTCAATACTCGAGCTGACCTAGGTACTTGCCTAGTTTGATTATTCGAAGTTGGTGGAACTGTCAGAATTTAGTTCTGAGACCATCTTGCGAGAGTTTTGACCGAAATCAACTGTTCAAACCCCAAGATCTCCAAAACATAGAAACTAGTATAAAAACCAAATGAACGACCAGGCAATCGAACTATCAATGCAAGCATATCATAAATGACCTGGGTCACTACAGAAAAGCTCTAAACGTTGAAAAGAGTGAGGAGTGGATAAAATGACTTGGAAGGCCATTATAATAACTGTCACCTTACTATAATTAGAAACGGTTAAACTTTAAAATTCCTATCTTTTTCTTAGTGAAATGATTTACCATCATACAAATATCTAAAAATTGTTTTACATCACAAATTTAAAAAATCTTACGATATTTTTTTCGATGCTTCATAAAATGAGACGGACGGAGCATTTTATAGGAATAGTAGCCTAACTTAAATTGGAAGGAAAACTACCCACCCCCAACCCCATCCTCAGGCTACAAACCATACATATTAATTGCAACCACCAACTTAGGGTTTTGGACCATCACTACTTGACCTGATGACACAGCAAGTAGTTGTAGCATTCATTTCAACAATAAATTTATTAGCCAGCTAGGTCACATATGGTTCTTTACTGTGGAAGGGTTTATTTGGTTGACATATACTACCTTCATTTAAATTAAACTGTCAATTTTTTTGAAAATTTAATTTTCACCTTTATTTGTTATTTTTGATAAATTAATATAGGAAAAAAATATCTATTATATCTTCAATTTATTATAATTGAGTTAATATCTTTGAAAAATATGATGAGTAAATATGTTTAAGACCCTATTAATTAATACGGATAAAATGATAATTACCGTACCAATAGTTATTCTCTTAATAAGTGTATCAAATCACAATTTGATAACTAAATCTGAACGAAGAGAGTAAGTTATTTTGAAGTTTCAATGACGGTATTATAATACTCCTATAAAACAATAACAACAAGACAATAGAGAGTTGCTCAGATCGTAAGCACCTCTCATTTCCAACTTGAAAGTTGTGAGTCTGAGTCATCAAAGGGAGCAAAAAAGATGAGAGTTCTTAGGGAGGGATGGAAAAAAAATAAAACAAAATAACAACAAGATGTTTAATATAATCCTATGAAGTAGAGTTTAAAAAGAATAAGGTGTACATGAATTTTATTCTCACGTTGGAACAATATTATAAGATAAAATCAAATAATAAGAAAATTATTTGGTGAATTTATTTTTATTGATACAAGTTTGGTTTATAAAATACGTGTTTGGTTTGAAATGATACATTGATATAAATTTTTATTTTCATTTTTAGTATTATTTAAAAAAAATAGATTTGGGGAGGAAAACTTTAATTTGGACAAGGGTAAATATATCATTTAGAGAGATTAATGATTTCAAAATTGTTGTCCCATATAAAAAAAATGGTAAGATTTCACAAATTTTTATTGGTTAGTTTTCTAAATCATGAATTGGTAGTTATTATTTTTGTCTATTAAGTACCTTTAATATCTTGTTGTAACATATCAAGTTGTATTATCGGGTTCAATAAAATTTAATAATTTTAACATAAATTTAAGAAAATTATTAAAATTGTAGTCTGAAGAGTATATGTACATTTTCTTTAAATTTATAATTTTAAAAATATGTCAAATTCATTACCAAATATTTTTACGTTGTGTGAGTATTTATCCAAAGTATAAATTTGGTTGCGCAGATGCATAATATATTATTGGTATCGGCAAAACTTAATTATTTTTGCCTATATATGGTTAATCTAATACTCCTTATATTCTTTTTTACTTGTCATAGTTTTCATTTTGTGTCAAATGATATAAACTTTGAGTAATATTTTATGATGTAACTTTTCGTCATATCAATATAAACAAAATTGTAATGTATAGTATTATTCGTATAGTTTTTGAATATCTAAATTATTGTTTTCATTAAATTATCAAATAAATGTAATCTAATTTAATTTAGAAAATTAATCAAATTAGTTTTCGAAAAGCATAACATGACAAATTAAGAAAGAATGGAGAGAATAGTATAAATAATCTATAAAAATTACATAAATACACAATCTATATTACCATATTCTCTAAAAATTTACGAATCTATACTTGATACATACCTGGTGCAAATTTAAGATTAGATTAGTATCAAATACATTCATCTAATTTCATTTACAAATCTTTAATTATTTTTGATACATAATTATTACTTTGTGAATTATATTTTTCTATGTGTCATGTGTTGGATTTGTACTTGAAATTTTTACACGTGAAATCCTTTGAATTAGCGCTAATCTAACATTTCAATTCCTTTATGTTGTCTTTGATTGTCGTAGTATCAGAAAAAAGTTAGTTTTAGAGTTATTGATAGATAATTTATTGATTCGAGCTTGAGATTGCTTTCTTTGAGAAGATCGATTAGACGAAAGAAGAAGATAAAGAAGAAAATTTGTTATGATTTGGGATAGATTACGAAGAAGAAAATTTAGAATTTGAATTGTTTGAAGTTATTAAAATTGTGGGGGAGATTGATATCAATTTGTTTTGCATGATTTATGATACTGACATTTAATTTTCTTTTTAAGCTCAACAGACAAATTCTGTATCTATCGCCATTTATGTATCTGAATAACTGTTATGTATATAAATGACACAAATTTAAATTAATTTTTGTAAATTCATAAAGAATAAAGATAAAACTTAATTTACTTCTTACACTATAAGGTTTATCTAAGTTATATAATAAATTCAATAACTTTTATTTGAATTTGTGTTTATCCCAAAACTCAACTATAAAACTTTAATTAAAGATTAAAAATCTTATTTTTCCACTACAACTTTTAGTATTGAAATAAATGTGGTTTATTGATGGGAAAGAAAGAGAAAGAAGGCCAAAAAAAGTAAAATAAAAAGAGATTAAGTGATAAAAACACTCGTGTTTATACCTATCAAAATTGAGTGAAGTGGCCTCTTTACTCGTGATAATCATATGATAAAAGGCAACCTTGTATTTCTTCTGTAATTTTATTTACTTAATTAAAAAAAAATAAGAAAAAAATTATCTTTATGTCTATTTTATTTTTACTATTAGTTTAAATATTTAAATGACTCATCTATCTATCTATCTATCCTTACTATTTATTTTTGTGTCTTTAGAAACATTCTTTGAAATTTTTGTCATTCATTAAAAGACTTTTCTTTAGACAAAATTATCTTTTTTATCATTTTTCTTTAAAATTTTTGTTTAATTATATTTATAATATTGACTTTTCAAATATATGAAAATAAATGATAAAATAAGGACTTATATCCATGGAAAGTCTCTTAAATCTTCTTTACTTAATAAATTTCTACTTCTTCATTATTTGAATCACGAAAATACTCTGCGTCTGCTAAAAAAATTCTAATTTACCATGACATATAGGACCTTTATAAATAAATAATTTATCAAAACTACTTTTGTAGTGAATTTTCTATCTTTCCGTAAGTTCATAATTAAATTTAATTTTATTATATAATATCTACTACCAGATGAGATATATACTTTGATTGCGCACGAAATGTGTATAATAAGACTAGTAATTAATAAAGGTGATATAGTAAAATGATCTCTCTACTTATAATTTAGTAAGGAGTATGTTAAGTCAAATATAGACAAATAAAGACAATAGAGAAAGTAGCGGGGATCAATATATTGACTTCCTTGTCTCGATTGAAACTCTATATTTGTAAGTATATATGTATTAAAATTTGTATAAATATAAAGCATGTCATTGACAATAACAAAGTGAACTTGTAGGCTTATGATAAAGTATCAAGTTAAAAGTTTTTGCCAAATTAAGCCTATTTATTTTTTTCACAAAAAATGTTCAACAAACCAATTAGCCAAAACAATTGTTATTGATAATGGTGATGACAAAATATATTTATATCTTGTTTAATTAAATTTTTAAAATCAATTTACTTTAAAAATTATTTTTTTTACAAAATTGCTCTGAAAAATAAATACTTTTAATTTTCAATTAGGGATTATAATTATTTTTTTATTCTTTAAAATTATTATATATGTAAAATAAAATTTTCATATATATAGTATTTGGTTAAATCTTAAAGAATTATCTGTCTAATAAAAACAAATTCTTGGTCCTACCTACTACATTTAATTTTTAGTATATGCCCAACTTCCCCATAATTTACTATATATATCCATCCACACAAAGGAAGGAAAAATAAAATAAAATTAAACTTCTGTCACGCCCCAAAGTCCCATAGGGCGGACCGACACCCGAAGCCGATAAGGCCCGGGAGAACCAACCTATAACTATGCGCTTACTGTACGTTTCTACCTTTAAAATGCCTTAAAGTAGGTAAACAATGATAATAAACCAAAGGAAATGCATATGACTAGGCCGTTGGGGCCACGGTGTCTAAAGTACGAGACATGACTTTTAATTTTACTTTA
>JAABOM020000075.1:4522991-4533448 GCA_011800125.2 Solanum clarkiae | reverse complement strand
ACGCGTTAAGGGATGCTCTAGGAAAGAACAAGGCCAAGTACATTCCTCTTCCAATGGCAATGGCTATACCATTCTATCTTGGATCCTATTTCGCCATTGATATGTGCCTCGGGAGCTTGATTTTGTTCGTCTGGACAAAGATAAACAAGGCTAAGGCCGATGCATTTGGACCAGCAGTCGCCTCTGGACTAATCTGTGGCGATGGAATCTGGACCTTGCCTAGCTCAATCCTAGCTTTATCAGGTGTCAATCCGCCCATTTGCATGAAGTTTTTATCAAGGAAGGACAATGTCAGAGTAGATAAGTTCATGAATCCTTGAACGCTGTTTTTATGAATCCTTGAAGGCTGTTTTTATTCTTCTGTATGTTACGATCATTGTTCCATGTCCATATTCATATGAACTTGAAATATAGATTATGTTGATCTTCATAGCAACATCTAAATGTGATATTTAAAGTAAATCCAGAAGTTTATTCTACTTTGCCATTGCTCACGTTCAAAACTTTTATTTTGGTACAATATTTTATAAAATGGATAAATACCATTGAACATCGTAAAAATGGATGGCAGGAGTAAAAGATAAGGTCAATGTTGGGATGATGCAAGTAAAAATGAAGTGTTGGAAGGTGTGGGAGGATACCATTAACGCATAATGAAATTACTAGAGCTTTTTTTTCCTACTCTCATTAGATAACTCATTTTTCTCATTTTCAAGGAGCGTGTTTCTTAAAAAAAATATTTGACCAATCAAATATTAAAAAATATTTTC
This sequence comes from Solanum clarkiae, assembly GCA_011800125.2. Classification (NCBI taxonomy): domain Eukaryota; kingdom Viridiplantae; phylum Streptophyta; class Magnoliopsida; order Solanales; family Solanaceae; genus Solanum; species Solanum clarkiae. Next base: position 4,532,678 of record JAABOM020000075.1, on the reverse strand, counting down.
TAATTTCATATTAAGCACACCCATAATGTGGTTAGCTACAAATTATATAGTGATTTAATTTGTGATTTGAGGCATATTTACTCATAAACAAAAGCAAAATTAGGGTTTTAACTTTATGAATTCTAAATTTAACTATAACGATTGTAAATGATAAAAATTAAATTTTAAATTAAATATTTATACATAATAAATAAATTTATTAATTCCAATATACCGTTTAAATAAAATTTACTCAATCCAATTGAATACACTCAAATTTATTAACACAAATATATTATTTAAATAAAATTTATTGAACTCGATCGAATTCGCATACGGATTACTAATGATCAGAAGATGTCGGTAGAAAACAAAGTTGCATGTAATACAATTAGCTTTTAATTTGTGATTATGACAAAGTTCACTCCTTTAAGTTATGGAAAGAATTGAATTCTCATTTGATTCCCAACGAAGGAAACGAAAGGAACCCCTCAAAGTTCTCTCTTTCATGTCGACATTACCCTATATATGATTTCACATTTATCATAGTACGTATATTTATTCCTCTTCCACATCTATTTAATTTCTTTATTTTTCTTTATATTATGTGCACCAAAAATAGTAGGAAAAATTATGTAACTAGGTAAATATATAATATGTATTTATATTATATCATTATAGTTTGAAAAAATTATGATTTATAACTATAATTATAATTTTATTATTATAGTAAGGATTTTGTTATTATTTTTTCTCTCCTCTCTCCCCCTCTCTTTCTCTCCAATTTCTCGCTACATATACAATTACATATATATACTAACTTTATGCATATGATTATTTTGACAGATATACATAGTCAATTCAATAGATACACATATACAATTCGTTGTCTTATCTCACTCGCCTCTTCCAATTTTGCTTGCCAGATATACAAATAAATATATGTATATTAATACAATTCATCTCTCCTCTTTCTCTCCCGCTCTAGGTCACATATACATTTACAATTTGACAAATATACATATATAATTAGGCTATTTATGAAAATTCTCCACAATAATACTCCCTTAGTTCCTTTTTAATTGTAATTTTACCTATTTCAAAAATTAATTTGACTAATTTTAAAGTTAAATTAGATTAAATTAATTTAATATTTAAAATAAAATATATCTAGTATTAAACTATTTTGAATATATATGAGACTTAATTTCCATCAATTCAGATGGAGCAAAAAATTTACTATTTTTTGGCTTTGAGGTATGATGGAATAAAACAAAATTGCTCTTTAAACTGTCTGCGCTTCTTTCAATTGTGAAGTAGCAGTTAGTCAATGTAACTTTCGACGCTCATCATGGGTCATCCGGAAACAGTTGCATTATGTTTTTAAACATAGGGGTCAGGTTACGTACATTTGATCTCTTGTTATCCCGTAATAGACGGGAGCCTTTGAGGCATTGGGGTAATGTTGTTGTTGAATATATATGAGACTTCGACTCTAAGTCTTCCTTAGTACTTCTCCACATCTTCCTCTTCTTTCCCTTTAGCTTTTAGAATATTTTCACATTTGGAACAGTATAAAACAATGATATTGACATCAACCTGTAATATTAATATATATACAACTTTCCTCTAAGTTTGCTAAATAAAATCTTATTTTCTTTATAACTTCTCTGTTTTTTTTTTTTGGTCGACTCTTAGTCCACCTTATTGTGAGTCTTTATAATCCACACTTTTTCTCCTTTTTATCATATAATTGTACGAAATAACAATGCTTTCTTCAATTTGCTACATTAAAGTTTTTCTAGTCATTTTCCACATATCTTTTTGCTTATAACTTTCATCATTTTTTGTTGAATGCAGCAGTAGAGAATATTTAGTTGCTTCTATATATCATAAAGTTATTAATTAAAAGGTAAATTTATAAAACAAATTCACTTTTATTTGTTCTTGCATGTTGATGATCATGATGAAGATGTTGTTGGTAATTTTTTAATATTTGTTTTTTGTAATTTTGATTAATATTAGGGGAAGATGGCAAATACTTCAAAGAAGCAAAAGGAGAAAACAATTCCTGGCTTAGTGGATTTGGTGTTTTCTTGGTCTTTAAAAGATGTGTTGAACAAAGATCTTTACAAAAATAAGGTTTGAATTCATCTTCTTTCTTGTTCATGTGTTAGATATTGCTTGATTTTTGGTATGAGGGCTTTCCTTACTGTCCCAGACCTCACTTGTAGGATTCCATTAATATGTTGTTGCTGTGTTACTCGGACTCTTTGAAAGTTCTGACAATTGTTTGTTTACTTAAAAAGTAAAGTGTGTATTTTTGGAGGACTTAACATTTTTGGAGAATCCAAGCAATGATAAATGGCTAGGTGTCGTTTATAATATGCACACATTTTGTCTTGTTTTTTACATGTTTGTGCATATTTTATGTTGCTTTTAGACAATGGTTTTTCAGAGATAACCTCTCTGTCTCTGTAGTTAGTGCTAAGGTCTGCGTATATTTTATCCTCCCAAACCCCACTTGTGAGATTCCACTGGTATATTGTTTTGTCGTACATAGTCTGAGTCAAAATCATTGTGTTTAGTTGCTTGAAAGCTATTGTTAGTCTGACTGTTCAAAAATGTCGTTTGGTGCATAGCGGATCCTCTAAAATAGTGCATTTTTGGAGAGTCTGAGAAACATACTTCGGAAGTATGAGGAATCTGCTTCTGAACATTATCGGAAGTATGAGATAGACCAATTTATTGATTAGACTTGTTTTGATATGATAGGTGAAAGAAATTCCAAAGAGATTTGTGTCGATTGATCAGTACTTGAAGTCGTACATTACTCCGTTAGTTGAAGAAACACATGCTGATTTGCTGTCAAATGTGTCCACAGTTTCGCGAGCGCCTGCTCTTGAGGTTGCTGATGTTAAAATATCAAAAGGTTTTAAGCCTCCCAAAGGCTTATATTACCATATTCTGTTGAAAAGGAATCAAGAAAGAGAGGTGGGAGAGAATAGTGAGTCGAAATATGAACCAGAAGTTGGTGATCTGATTGCACTCTCGGATGTGAGACCGAGGAGAATTGAGGATTTGAATAGGCCTAACAGATCTTATGTCATTGCTATAGTTCAAGGCATGAATGATGATTCAATCAAAATACCTATCTTGTCTTCGCAGCTTATTCCGTTTAAGAAACCAGACAGGGCAAAGGGTGAAAAAGGGGACACACTTTTCATTGTCTACCTTTCTAATTTGACAACAAACATTCGGATATGGAATGCGTTGCATTCAGACTTGGAAAATTCAAACAAGAACATCCTTAAGACATTGGTGGAAAGTGATGATTCGAATGTTGTAAGATTTTCATCCTTTATCCTTTGTTATAGTGACCATATGTGAAATTAAATAGTTCGTCTAATAAATTTCAATCTTTTTCAGGGTGACGTAGGCTGCTCCCTTTGCTCCGTTAGAGAAACAGACTCTAATATTGCTATATCAAGTTCAAGAGCCATTGCTCAGTCGTTTGGGCTAGATAGTGCTCAACAAGAGGCTGTTGTAAGTTGTGTTGCTACAAGAGAATGTGCTCATCAGAATACGGTCAAGCTGATTTGGGGTCCTCCAGGAACCGGAAAGACAAAAACAGTTGCTTCATTACTTTATGTCTTGTTAAAGATGAGATGCAGGACTTTGACTTGTGCGCCCACAAACATTGCTGTGTTGGGAGTAACTAAGAGGCTGATGCAGAATGTACAGAGTTGTCTGCATTACGATACATATGGTTTGGGAGACATTGTCTTATTTGGGAATGGGGAACGAATGAAGATTGATGATTATGAAGATCTGTTTGATATCTTTCTTAGTAATCGTGTTGCTGCTCTTGCTAGTTGCTTGACACCGAATAGAGGGTGGAGAAGTGGTATACAATCCATGACATGTTTACTCGAGGATCCTGAAGAGGAATACCGCAAGTACAAAGAAAAACTAAAGGACAAGGATAGCAACAGTGACGATAATGTAGATATAGATGATGAGGAAGAAAAAGGAAATGTTACTAGTCAAGAATCTAGTTCGAGCAATGATCAAGGACTCGACAAAAATAAGAAGAGTAAGTTATGGAAGAAGTTTGTTGTTGAAACGTTAAAGGAGAACAAGAAGAAAGATGAACAAAATTCTCAGAGGGAGAACAACTCGAGAGGAACTGAAAAGGCAATCGAGGTCAAAACAAAAGGGAACGCAAGCAACAAAGAAGTCGTTGTGTGGACATTTGATGAGTTTGTCAACAATAGATTCCAACATATCAAGAGCCAGTTAACGTTTTGCTTAACGAGCTTGTACACGCATCTACCTACTTCTATCATTTCACTGGAAGTAGCTAAGGAGATGATCAGACTAATCGAGATGTTGCAAACTCTTGGAAAATTGTTTGCTACTGCGGAACCTTCTGAAGGATTCAGAGAAATTCTGCCGGGACTTGTTACAAAGAATAAGCCAAGACTTTCTAATATCCGTACAACTAAAATAGAATGCTTAAAAGTGTTGAAATTTCTTAATGAGAGTATCTCCCTCCCAAATTTCATCCAGGACTACCAAATTCAAAGTTTTTGTCTGAAACGTGCGTGTCTGATTTTCTGCACGGCTTCTAGCTCGATAAAGTTGCACACAGAAGGAATGACACCTCTGGAGATGGTGGTAATTGATGAAGCTGCTCAGCTGAAAGAATGTGAATCCACCATTCCGTTACAACTCCCTGGTCTCCGCCATGCTATACTCATCGGTGATGAAAAACAATTACCCGCTATGGTTCAAAGCAAGGTTATAAGTTAATCTCTTTATAACCTGTTTTCTAATTTACTGTGCTTCTGTTTTGTTATTGACAGCTAGTATCCGTTATATACAGATGTGCGAGAAGGCTGAGTTCGGGAGGAGCTTATTTCAGAGGCTGGTAATTTTAGGACACAAGAAGCACCTTCTTAACGTTCAATATAGGATGCATCCGAAAATCAGTTTGTTCCCTAATAGAGAGTTCTATCAGAAGAAAATTATGGATGGTCCCAATGTGAAATCAGCAGCATATGAGAAGAGATTTCTTTCAGGAGATATGTTTGGTTCCTATTCATTTATTAACGTAAGTAGTGGAAATGAGGATCAGGATGACAAACACAGCACGAGAAATAAGGCAGAAGCTTTCGTTGTAGCTGAGATAGTTGCCAACCTTCATAAAGGTAATGTGCTTATTTCCCAAGGATTTAATTTCTGCGTAACATGAATGAACGTATTGGCAGGCCTGATACTATTATCTTACCTACAGAATACGTCTCTTCAAGACAAAAAGTCCGTGTTGGATGTATTTCTCCTTACAAGGCTCAAGTTTTTGCTATTCAACAAATTCTTGGCAAGAAATATAGTACTGATGTCAAGAGTGACTTCTCTGTGAATGTACGTTCCGTTGATGGTTTTCAAGGAGGTGAAGAGGATGTGATAATTATATCCACTGTTCGTTGTAATGACAATGGATCAGTTGGTTTCCTCTCGAATCTTCAGAGAGCAAACGTAGCATTGACTCGAGCAAGGTGAACAACATTACTACATTTCAAAGGTTGGTTTGAATTTGGATATTCTTAATTGTTTTGTTTGCCTCTTATGCAGATACTGCCTTTGGATATTGGGAAATGGCACAACTTTGGTTAACAGTGGTTCGATATGGAAGAATTTGGTCATTGACGCAAAGGCTCGTGGTTGTTACTTTGATGTTACTGAAGACAAGCGATTGAATGAAGCAATTTTGAACACAGCCACTGAACTTGGCCAGCTGGAAATTTTACTCAAAACTGATTCACCTATATTCCAATCTTCCAAATGGAAGGTACGTTGCTTCATTTGGCCTATGACGAGTATTTTGAGTTCTGTTTTCAAACGATGAGATGACATGTTCTGTGCTATTTTACATTAACAGGTTATATTTAGTGAGGATTTCTCAAAATCCATTGCGAGAATCGAGGATGCTGAGATAAGTAAAAAAGTGATATCCCTTTTGGTGAAACTTTCGAGTGGTTGGCGTAAGTCAGTAAAGAACAACACGTTCAGCAACAAGAGCGGAAATTCTTCTGAACTGTTGGAGGTCTACAATGTGAAGCAACTAAAATTGATCTGGACTGTCGATATTCTGCAGCAGAACTCGACATTCCTTCAAGTAATAAAGATATGGGACATTATACCAGGAAATCGTATACCAAAGTTTGCAAAGAATCTCGACATCCACTTTGGTCAATACACCGTGGATATGATGAATCGATGCAAATACAAACGTGTGGAACGGTACACAATATCTTATATTGTTTCTCTGATCTATATTTCGAATTAGTACTCCTCACATACATGTCTTAGTTAGTCTTCATTGTTTTGACAGAAACTTTGTATTTCCAATGACTTGGCCTATTGATGGAAATGTAACATCCTTAGCTCACGGAGACCGAGATGACAACTTGGCACGCCAACTGGCAGCGATGAATTTGAGGGATAAACCAGGATCTTCAAGAAGCTCCAAGTGAGTAGTACTACATGAAAAAGGTGAAAACAGAACTCTGATATCTGTTTTTTTGGTGTTAAATCAGTCTAGTTACTGACTCTACTCGTCGTTATATCAGCAATTTTCACAAGTCGAAGATGAAGAAAGCAGAACTGCTCCGCGAAGCAAAACAAAGCCTACTTGCTGAAGATTTCATGGAACGATTTTATGCGCAACAAGTCCAAATAGAAGGCCTTAAAGTTATATAATCTAACCATTGTGTAACATATCGTTAAAATATACTGTCATATCTACAACTAGACGTTTCAATTTAAGTATCTTTAGTTTGACTAGCCACGAAATTTCTTAACGTTGAGTTCTCTCTTGTGCTTGGCAGTTTGTTGCTTGAAAAGCTTGGATTTTTGTTGATATGATGTCCAAGAGTACTGTAATTTATGGTTACAATATTGTTGAAGTGAATTGACATGTAAAATGGACCTCCTGCTATTTAAAATATAGCAAAGGAGTTTCGATGTATTGGTTATATCTGTATTCATGAAAAAAAAAAGCTTTTATTTTTGTGCTTATTTTAATCATCGGGAATTTTCATCCTAGATTATTCCACTAAATAGCAGAATTATGACTAGGGAACTATACTAGCGATCTCTACATATAATACGACTTGAACTGAATGTACATTATTATATATTAAATTTATATTATTATACACTTATAAACTAAATATAATTTGATTATACATAAAATATACAAGAATTATATATAATTATATCGTAAGTAATTATTTTTCTAGTAATTATTTTGACAGAACGACCACTAGTGTAATTATCTCTACTAAAAGTAATCATGACATAGCTTTAGGTAAATGCCATATGCAAATTTAATTTGTTGGTGCATGAAATTGATATGAATAAAATTATTATTGTCAATAGCATTAGAACCCAATTTACTTCAAATTTGTTTACATTCGGTTAAGTTCATCTAAAGAATGTTTAGTTTAAAAATAAGAGAAACAGATGATCGAATACTATTTTTTTTTTTTTTTTTGTCTTTATTTATGTGACTTATAAATTTACTTATACTACTATGTTAAGTTCATCTAAAGAATGTTTTCATTAAAAATATTAATTAAAAAATAAGAGAAACAAACGGATGAATAATATTTTTTTGTCTTAATTTATGTGCTCACATTATAAATTTACTTGTAATACTCTGTTAAGTTCATCTAAAGAACGTTCTAATTAAAAATAAAAAAAACATTCGATCGAATACTATTATTTTTTATTGTCCTAATTCCCAAGGAAGAAAACAAAGAGACTTTTTTTCCAAAAAAAAAAGGTAATTAAACACTTTTTCTAGACTATAATCCAATTTGCTTATCTAGTAGAAATTCCTAATCTCATAACAAGAAATAAAAGGTGATTAAACACTTTTATTTTAGATAACGGCACTGACAGGTAACATATAGTATGAAACAGGAACCAGTTGACACTAAATATATAATTTCATAACTGCTACGTCCTACGTTTCAATTTAAGTGTTTTTATTTGACTAGCTACGAAATTTCTTAACATCAAGCAGTTTGTGCGACTAAGTATCATTATTTTCAATAAATAGTTATTTTATAAAATTAGAAACCATAGACTCGAAATCCTAGTTGTCCCTTCCTTGGTGCGACTAAGTATTATTATTTTCAAAATCAATGATATTATCAACCTAATTTCTTCTCTGAATATTTCATTCTTTTTAATAAAACTTTATTTCTTATTTTTACTATTTATTTTCACAATTTTATACCATGATAATATAAAATATGGATAAAATTTGCACATATCAAGGTGGACGTGCCGGAGTGGTTATCGGGCATGACTAGAAATCATGTGGGCTCTGCCCGCGCAGGTTCGAATCCTGCCGTCCACGTTTACTTTTTAAAATTTTTATTTAACAAGTCTCGTTTTATATAACGATCAATTTAGTGTAATTGCATATACCTCTACTTCATACCTTATTTTTCTTATAGGTTTATGTAATCATTTTAACTCCCATTTTCCAACGCCTTGCTTGTTAGAACTTAGAAGTACAGATATTTTATTTATTTTTTATAATTATTTTACTACCTCTGTCCCATATTATATGAGAATCTTTATATAAATATTTGTTTCATATTATATGAGCACTTACTAAATTAGGATAGAATTCTTTATTTTTTTCCCATTTTACGCCTCCATTAATTAGTGTATTAAATGATTTTTTTTAACTTAATTAAGTGTACATTGATATAAATAAAAGATAAAATGGTAAAGTTCACTAGTGCATTAATGACTTCTTAATAACAATGTAAAATGAAAAGTGATATAATATGAAACAGATGGAGTGGAGTACCATCTTTTCAATTTTAAAAGTAGATAGTCTATCTTTGATTAAATTAGACATTGTCGTTTTATGAGTGATCAATTTATTAAGATCACAGGTATTTATCCTCAAATAATTCAAGTAAGAAAATAACAAACATGATGACAAAATTATTGTTCTCTAGCTAGTTAGAAACCACAACAAAAAAATCTAATCTGGCCCAATTACATGAAATAGAAAATTCCATTATAATTTAAGGATATAATTTAAAAGAAGGTTTTGTCAAGTTTTAAACCAACCACAAGCTTAGATGGGAAGCAATGAATCAAACACTCATAAAAAATAATCTCTACATTACTAATCTCTGCGTTACTTAATCTTGCATTATCCATCTTTGTACAAAACGACTCTTAAGTCTTTATTTGGATAGTTAAATTATTATTTTATTTATTACTCATTAAAAAATATATCAAGTCAATAGTGGACAAATAAAAACAGAGTAATGTGTGCTTTTTAATGTGTCATTATATCAAGTATTCCATTCGTTTAAGCCATGGAAAATGAGAAAAAAAAATTAAACAAAAGAAATAAAATGTGGCGTAATTTATTTATTTATTTTAAATCTCTTTAATTCCCAAGGAAGGAAACGAAACGATTTTTTAAAAAAAATAAATCACTTCACATTATTGTTTCACATACAATTCCAAATTTTGAGTATACTCATGAACTCCTCGAATCAACAAAAGTAAAAAAACTCATAATCTCAGAAGAAAAAAGAAAAGGTAATTAATTAAACATTAATTTTTTTTTCTTCTATTTGTTCTTGCATGTACAAAAAAAAT
>JAABOM020000075.1:4490289-4511912 GCA_011800125.2 Solanum clarkiae | reverse complement strand
GCCCGACAAGAGGCCCAGCTGGCCCGGCTGAGGCCTAGTAGGATTTTATGGGTCAAGGAACAGGAAACAATCAATTTTGATAGTTTTCTGTGGATGTTAGCCCACGAATTCTGGCACTGCATGGGGCTCCGGTGCAACATTCCTAAAAACTCATATGAGTGGATCAACAATGAGCCCAGCAAGAGGCCCAGGTGGACCGGCGGCATTGGCAAAGGCCTGGTAGGATTTTATTTGTCAAAAATAGGAAAGAGGCAATTTCGACAGTTTTCTGTGGGTGTTAGCGCACGGATGCTGGCGCTGCATGGGGCTCCGATGCAATATTCTCGAAAAATCATACGAGTGGGTCCATAACGACCCCGACAAGAGGCCCAAGTGGCCCGACGGCATTGGTGGAGGCCTGGTAGGATTTTATGGGCCAAGAAATAGGAAACAGACGATTTAGGCAGTTTTCTGTGGGTGTTAGCCCTCGGATTCTAGCGCTGCATGGGGCTCCGGCACAACATTCCCAAAACTTTTATATGAGTGGGTCGCAAAGAACCCGGCAAAAGGCCCAGGTGGCCTGACGGTGTTGGCAGAGGCCTGGGAGGATTTTACTGGCCAAGAAACAGGAAAGAGGTGATTTCAATAGTTTTCTGTGGGTGTTAGCCCACGAATTCTGGCACTGCATGGGACTCTGGTACAACATTCTTGAAAAATCATACTAGTGGGTCCACAACGAGCCCGGCAAAAGGCCCAGGTGGCCTCGTAATGTTGGCAGAGGCCTAGTAGGATTTTATGGGCCAAGGAACAGGAAACAGGCGATTTGACAGTTTTTTGTGGGTGTTAGCCCACGGATCTAGCGCAGCATGGGGCTGTGGCGCAACATTCTTGAAAAATCATAAAAGTGGGTCCGCAACGAGCGTGACAAAAGGCCCAAGTGGCCCGACGGCATTGGCGGAGGCCTGGTAGGATTTTATGGGCCAAGGAACAGGAAACAGGCGATTTCGGCAGTTTTCTATGGGTGTTAGCCCACAGATTCTAGCATTGCGTGGGGCTCCAACGCAACATTCCGGAAAAATCATATGAGTGGATCCACAACGAGCCCGACAAGAGGCGCACGTGGCCCGACGGTGTTAGGAGGCCTGGTACGATTTTATGGTCCAAGGAATAGGAAAAAGGCAATTTCGACAGTTTTTTATGGGTGTTAGCCCACAGATTTTGGCGATGTATGACACTCCGACACAACATTCCAAAAAAATCATACGAGTGGGTCCGCAACGAGCCGGCAAGAGGCCCATGTGGCCCAACGGCGTTGGAGGAGGCCTGGTAGGATTTTATGGGCCAAGAAACAGGAAACAGGCGATTTCGGCAGTTTTCTATGGGTGTTAGCCCACAGATTCTTGCGCTGCATGCGCTTCGGCACAACATTCCTGAAAAATCATATGAGTGGGTCCTTAAAGAGTCCGGCAAGAGGCCCAGGTGGCCTGGCGGTGTTGGCGGAGGCTTGGTAGGATTTTATGGGCCAAGGAACAGGAAACAGGAGATTTCGACAGTTTTCTGTGGGTGTTCGCCCATGGAATTTGGTGCTGCATGGGCTCAGGCACAACTTCGCGAAAAATCACACGAGTGGGTTTGTAACGAGCCTTGCAAGAGGCCCAGGTGGCCCGGCGGTGTTGGCGGAAGCCTGATAGGATTTTAAGGCAATGAAACAGCAACAGGCGATTTTGACTGTTTTCTGTGGATGTTAGCCCACAGACTCTGGCGCTGCATGGGGCTCCGGCGCAACATTCTCGAAAAATCATATGAATGGGTCCGCAATGAGCCTCGCAAGAGGCCTAGGTGGCCCGGCGGCGTTGGCTGAGGCCTGGCAGGATTTATGGGCCAAGGAACAAGAAACAAGCGATTTCGACAGTTTTCAGTGGGTGTTAGCCCACGGATTCTGGCGCTGCATGGGGCTCCGACGCAATATTTCCAAAAAATCAACGAGTGGGTCCGCAACGAGCCTGGCATGAGGCCCAGGTGGCGTGGCGGCATTGGCGGAGGCCTGGTAGGATTTTATGGGCCAAGGAACATGAAACACGATTTTTTCAACAGTTTTATTGATTTATCAATTATTGATCGTTATCGATTCGATTATCGCATTAACCATTAAATCCTAACACCAAAGAAATCATTCAAAATCACTTAGAAACAAGGTAAAAAAACCACATATAATCTCAAACATTAAGAACCAATAAATGAATAATAAAATAATATCAAAATCGTATTGAAACAACTAAACCACTAATCTATTACCGACAAACCATTAACTTTTATTATAAAGTAACAAACAAAATAAATGAAAATAGACCTAACACAAGCTCCAAAGTTTAATGTTAAAAACTATTATTTTCCAAGTAGAGGAGAGAGAGATTTTCTACAAAAGAAAACATAACATTGATATAAAAACTAGATCTAAGATTCTCAATTTCTCTAAACTCTCTCCAACTTTTTGTAGTGAAATCATAACACATGTAGATGAAATCATAACTTGACTTCATACTACATGAAAATGTAATTTCCTTATCATAAAATGAATGATTTTCAATTGTGAAGGAAATTGGATAATGTGTCTTCACTAGCTTTTTATAGCTCAAGATGGCTAATTTGCCCTTCAATTCGATCTTCACTGGAATTAGAGCCATGCATACAATATTTTTGAAAATCCTATTCCTTGGAGTAAGTAATTTATTAGTGTATATAAATATTCTATTTTTTCGATTCATTTTGACATCCTTAATTTTGATATGTTGATACTCCATAGTTAACTTTAAATTTTTCAATTTAATTCTTAATATAATGATTTCAAAATGCAGAAATACATACTTATGTACGGATATAATGGACGTATATCTATTCTCATCAGTTTAAAATAAATACTTTTAGCCTCCCAAATACATGCTCAAATAAGTTTTATGCAAGAGCGACATATTTATAATTTTTTTCTAATATATATATATCAAAAAAAAATTGAAACGCGTGGACGGCAGGATTCGAACCTGCGCGGGCAGAGCCCACATGATTTCTAGTCATGCCCGATAACCACTCCGGCACGTCCACTTGTATGATCCATTTTTGTTAATTATTATTCACATTTTCGTTTAGAAAACAACCCGCCCGTGTATAAATTATTTTTTAGTCTTGATTTATAAAATATAGATAGATTTGTCCTACATATTTTTGAAGATGTTATAGAATTACAATTGAATCAGCTAAATAAATATTATGAAGTCATTGAAGCAGACATGTCGATACGACAACTGCCCTGAAAGTATCAAATTAAAAAGCTCACAAATTATTTTTTGTTGACTCACCAGAGGCCATAATATAAATTTTTTTAGTCTCAATTTATGTAACATAGATGAATTTTTAATCTATAGTTCAAAAATTATTATAAAATTATAATTGAAGCAAGCTGAAGAAATATTATGAAGTAATTGAAACAGGTAGGATAATCGAAACCTGCTCAAGCAAGCAGCTGCGACCGGAAGCTACTGCCTTATTCTCTTATATATAAGTAGTAATGAATAATTTTTACTCCCCCATTTTATTTTTCGTGACCTCTTTTTTTTTTTAGCTAATCCGTCTAATAAATATCATCTTATTATAATTTAAAATATTTTTATTTTTTAATAAAATAATTTATAATTTTATAAAAATATTAAGAATTATATAAATTTAATTTTTAATTATTATTAAATTACATAATGTCATATAAAATGAGACGAAAAAATTATAACTAAACTATCTTTATTTTTTATATTTATATTTTGTGTAGTTTGTGAATAAACGTTTCTCCCTTTCTTATGTGGATGGATAACTATTGGAGGAAAGAAGTGGTGGAGGATAAAGACTTAGGTACAAATTTAATTAATGAATTAAGTGGGGTGGGAATTGCACTTTTGAGCTCCGTTTTAATTTGTTAGTCTTATTTTATTCATTAAATTTTTTACATAGAACATATTTAAAAATATAAAATTTAAAAAATATTTTAATATATAAAAAAAATTATATTAAATTAAAATAGAACAAATAAATTAAATTTAAACTCCAACATTCCACCACCCTGAATGCCCGTACGGATTTTTAGGGCCACCATAATTAAAGTTTTTGTACCTCACATTAATAATTATAGAGTTTATTTGACGAAAATTTTTGATAGATTAAAAATTATTATTATTTTTAAAAAATTTAAAAATTGGGTACTTGATCAAGTTTTTTTTTTTTTAAAGTGAGTTTTTTTTAGAAATAACATATTTTTAGAAAGAAATTTTCTCTGAAAGCATTTTTAAGAAAAATATGACTTAAAATAAAAAAAAATAATTCTAATTGTTGCTCGAATTGCTTTTTAAAAAATCCACGTCAAAAGTTTCAAGCAAATATCTCCTTTGGAAAAGCAAAACGAGCAGAGAAATTGGACTTCTTTTTCTTTTTTTTTTTTTTAAAAGAGACGGTGGAAATTATTAATAATACTAATTAAAATAGTAATACTAATAACAAATAAATTTATTTTTTTAAAAAAAAAAAAACAAGGAGCGCCGTAGGAAAATAAAAAGAAAAAAAGAGAGCGGTAAGTAATAAGTTGGAATGGAGAGCCTTATCCATTATTATTTCACATCTTCCGGAGTTCAAACACCCCACACGCCCTAAGGTGCATCTCACACACACGCATACATAAAAATGATAAATAAAAATGATGTTGATTTCGAACGTTGAACCATAAAAGAATCGAGTCATAACAAATGAAAAGTTCTCCGACTCGATTAGAAAATACTTTGTTAGGGTAGATTTGAATTCGTAAATTTATGTATTGATTGATCTCAATTCGTATATTGAATAATAAGGGATATGTTTATCGAAAAGATTGTCATTTTGATTAATAGTAAATTTTGTGAAAAATGATTAAAGATAAATGAGATTGGATGATTGAATTCACTTCTTTTGGGCTAAAACGATAATATTATGGTTCTATACAACAATACAACGATGAGACGACTTTTTTCGAATAAATCCATGTTTGATCACATATCAACTCTAAATAAGCATTCATTCAAAACTCTTTGTAACACATCAAAGGATGATCTCTTTGATTCTCCTCGAATAACCACAAACTTTCCCTCCCTATCTCCTCGTTTCATCAGATTCGACTTTACTCCGTACAGAATATAAAATATAAAAAAATAAGGAAAATGCTGTCCACGCGCCAAAGATAAAAGCAATTATCCAAACCATTTTATCTTTCCATTTATAGTACTGTCTGAGACAAGTGGGGTCAATTTGGTTGGGTTGGCACTACGATAGAAAATGGATAACTCCGAATCTTTTTTTATAATTATTTTTTCATAGATAACATTAATATAAAAATTTAACATATAGGTCCATTTTTCTTCTTATCCTCTTTCACCCCCTTGACATAGAAAGAAGAAAAGAAAATTGCATTTATAGCCATTTTTTTCAAGAACTTATATGGTGGATCTTGTTTGTTTAGATGAAGAATTTAAAAATGGGGTTTGTTTCTTTGGACCAACAAAGCAACCATGGGATCATGGATGAGGAAAATCAAGAATCTTTGTGTTCTGATTCTTCTGAGATTTTGAGTAATTTGTCGTCTTCATCTGATTCGGAGTTGTTTGATGAAGAAGAAGAAGGAGAAGAAGGGGATTCTTATGATCCGACTTCTTCGAATTCTTCTTCTAGTGATTCAATAAGTCATGAGAATACAAAAGGAGCTTTGCAAAATATGTCCACTCTTATTCAAGAACTTCCTTTCAAGTAAGAACTACTTTTCCTCTATTTTTTTAATTTTTTTTTTTATATTTTACTTTCGTATTCGAAAGGATCAATAGTATTTTTACTGATTTTTTTTATTACACTTAATTTTTTAAAAAAAATAAGTTAGGGGAATTGAATGAAAAAATTCAAATAGTTTATTTTATATTTGATATTTGATATTTATATTGAAGTTTAGTCATCATTAAATCTCATTCCAAGGTAAATTACATGTAGAAAGGAGATTTATACGTCATGGTACCCAAGTTTAGAGTTCAGATCGAGCACTTAAAATGTTTTGGCTAGGAAGGATGATAATAGCAATGTTTGAATCTCGACTCTGATATGAATTGTTATGAATCACTAAGAGGTACTAGATTATTTCTCTTCTAAATGTTTAAGCTTTGATGTGTTACACTTAAATAAGTAATTTGTGTGCAAGCAGACTCAAACATCATGCGTAGAATTAAAACTCAAGTATTTGCCCATTTGGATGGAAAAAGCTAAAAATAAGCAAAGTTAAAAAAGTGTTTTAACTTATTGATTTTGCTTTGTTTTTAGCTTAAATACACTAGACCTTTAAATCATACTTTTGATATTATCAAATACCTTTGATCAAAACTAAGCTCAACTTTGTTTTTTATTATCTTAAACACCTCTAAAATTCTTTTAAAAATTCTCATTTTAACATTGCAATTATTTCCTCCATTATTTTCAACGTTGCTTCTTTACTTTTATATTTCTTTTTCAAACTCATTGTGAACTATTTTTCTTGAGTCGAACGTCTATTAGGAGGAATTCTTTTACACTTATGAAACTGTACTGAGTATGTTGTTATCCTTGATCGTTAATTGTTTTGGTTAAATAGGAGAGGATTGTCAAAGTATTACAATGGGAAATCACAATCATTCACCTCTCTATCAAATGTGAGGAGGTTAGAGGACATGGCTAAACCAGAGAATCCATACAAGAAGAAGCTCAAATCATGCAAGAGTTATGGAGTTTTCTTGGAAGGTGGTTTCTTGAATCCCCCTATTAGAAGCAATAGTTCATCAAGACTAAGCTCAAAGAGAGGCTCATGTTCATCATTAAGACCAAAGAGGAATGGAAGCTTTCTTGGAAATAATAGCAGACCTCCTCCTCCTCCAAATGGATCAACAAGTCAAACCCCTTTGTTTGCTTGATGCTTGTTACCAAATTTTTTATTTTTAAAAATGTTTAACTAAATGTATTTACTTGGTTGTTGTTATTGTTCCTTTTTTAAAAAAAAATGCTATGTGATACTTCCTTTAGTAGTTGTCATGTCTATTTTTATCTTCTTTAGCATATATGTGTTGTCTAAGTTATCTGTATATATTTTATTTTCTCTCGACTTCAATGTCCAGTATGAGATTATGTTGAATATGTTATATTTTTTACGTTTTGAAGTTCCTTGCCGTTAGGTGGATTATGTTAGTTTTACCTAAACGGTAGGTGGACGGTGAATGTGTGAGGAATTAAAGAAAAAAGACGAGATGAGAATGGAAAATAAGAATAGTAAAAATTACTAGTTTAATCACATAAGCATAAATTGTTAATATAACGTAGAAAAGATTGAACTGATTGATCTTTCATTAGAGGTATATATTGATGGATCGATTTGAATTTTTTAAATACAAGATCATACCTATTGTCCACACATAGGCACAAATTGCGCCATGACTCAAAAAAAGTGGATGGTGTATATTTGAATATTTGATGTTGGTATTCTTTAGGTGAACCAACTTATGGGACAATTATTTGGTAGCTTTATGACTCACATATGAATTTATTTATTAACTCAGTTTATTTTGATCCGTTTAAATTTGCGAAAACACATCTTACATATATTACACAATGTAGCTGTCTAATCAGTTGGGAAAGATTTAACAAAGTATGACGTGGCACTTATCCTTTCACAAAATAGATCAAGTTGAAAATGACAATAATACCCCCAGCTTTACCTTTCTCTTCTTTTCTTGATTTTGTATAAAGTAGTCATAATTTCCCGCTGCCTTACAACTGTTCGACGAATTGCCTCTGAGAGAAGAAGGAGAGGAGAAAAAGTTGGTTAAGGAATTTGTGATCTTGTTAAGGTTTTTGATTATGAGTGGACTTGATCAGTTACAGTGTTGTTACAATTTAAGCCGCATCATTGCTGGCCTTCTTCTCTTCTTGCTTTATCATTCTTTTCAATTAGTTTCCTTGATTCCTATACACCCTTTATAAATCCCCTTTACCCCACCCCACACACACCCTTTTCTTTCTAGATTAACATTCACATTTTTTTGGATCGAATTAACCATTGTTGGAAAATGGAAATCAAAGGGAATGATTCTGGTTCGACTTCTTTGAATGGAGGTTAGTTTGTTAATTGTATTGAATTCTTGTTCATTTACTTTTTGTATGAATTATTAGGGAGATACAATGTGTGTTATCTGGAGAAAAAGAAAAATCATTATATATGTATACTGTATCAATCTTGTGTAAAGTGTATAATGGTGTATAAAAAGTGTTTGATATGCAAATGTGGGTTGAATTGTGTGTTTATAATTAAGTATGAGCTTAATTTTGCTTAAATAGGGAATGTCTCTTTATGTTTATATTCATCTGACTGTGTGAATTTTGGTGGACATTTTAATCATGTTGATATGAGAAGAGGTGGACTCGTGTGGTGGGTTGGGGTTGCCCGTGGTGGGTTACATTTGGCATATATCTTAAAGAATGATTGTATATTTTAAAAAGAATCTGTTGGATTGGATAATGATTACTGTGTTGCTATGATTTGACTGAAAGTAATAGATGAAAAGCAATGAAGTTATAGCAGAACCATCTTTTAGTAGTCATTAATGAATAAGCAAGATATACCCTCTTATAGTTATAGTTATAGTTACATTAATGAATAAGCAAGAAATTGAACTTACATTAATGTTAGCATGTGTTATATGTATAACTCAGAGCTATGATTTTTATGATTGGGCAAAATGCAGATTGAATAAGCAAGATATACCCTCTTATAGTTATAAGCTCCCAACACCCCTTGAGCTTTGGTTCAATGGTAAAAGAAGAGCATAGGGAATGTGGAAGGCAAACGTTAGTAGTGTGAGCCCCAATGAGGACTAAGTCTTGGTGTTTTAGTGGAGGAGAGTAGAATGGTGAGGTCATATTCTGAGTTTCAACTTATACCCAACTAAGGTTGGGCCAGCTAACCAAACAGGGAATTTTCTCTGATATCAAAACTAATGTTATAAGCTTTACACCTGGTTCTACAAATAATTTGTTTACAAGTTGTGCCGTTGTTCTTGACATGCTTTATTGGAAACAATATTGCATCTATGAATTCTTCTGCTTTGTATAGTAGTGAAGCCACTTTTTCGCCATTCTTATGCTATTTGTTACCCTTAGAATATATCTGTATATATTATGGCCATGAAACTATTGGTTAACTAGGCATTTTACCACCTTGCATAGGAAGGCCACATGGTTCATCTCCGTCTGTCATTGTAATTGGTGGAGGTATCTCAGGGGTAGCTGCTGCACGTTTCCTTCAGAATGCTTATTTTAAGGTGAGCTTACTCATGACTTTAGAAACCCCTTTCATATTTAGCGACTTTTTGTTCTAATTTATTTCTTGCTTATTAAACTGGTCTATTCTTATCCAGGTGCTCTTGCTGGAGTCACGAGATAGACTTGGTGGTCGCATACACACTGACAAGTCCTTTGGCTATCCAGTTGATATGGGAGCTTCATGGTGTGTAAAACTAATCTTTTTCTCTCCAGTTCTTTATCCAGAACAAGATGCTTATTCCTGTTATTCTAATTGCGTCTCAGGCTACATGGAGTGTGCAATGAAAATCCTTTAGCTCCATTGATACGTCGGCTGGGGCTCACTCTGTATCGAACTAGTGGTGACGACTCAGTGCTTTATGACCATGATTTGGAAAGGTAAATTGGATTTTTTCACATTTAGTTACAAACTGATTTTATCATGTTTAGTGGACATGTTTCCCTTTTGTTAAAACACCTTCTCTCTATTTAAATGGAGGAGGGTGGCTTATCTCTTAGTTACTCCTTAGATTTTTGGCTTCATATTTTCTAAGTCCTGTTCTCTGTCTCCATTCTGATGCAGCCACTCAAGAATCAGGGCAAAAATCTCTTAGCTTGTTCTTGAATTGTCGCAATAGCACTTTCTGCAAGAAAGTGTCTTGCAGTTTATGTATGCCTCGGGAGCTTGATTATGTTTTCTTTTTTTTTAAAGCTGCATGCTGTTTGATATGGACGGCCATCAAGTTCCTCATAAAACAGTTGCTGAAGTAGGAGATGTATTCAAGAAAATCCTCAATGAGGTTGGCTTATTTATTAAACCAAGTGCTATTACTTGTGAGGTTTTTATGAAGACGCAAATGAATGATCATGTCTATCGGCAATACAGACTGAAAAAGTGAGAAATGAGAATAGTTATGACATATCCATTCTTGAAGCAATATCTTTTGTATTGGACAGGCATCCTGAGCTAAGGTATGGGGAAAAAACTCTTATAACCAACTTATGTTTGTTTCTTTTAAATGCGTAATTAGTTACATTTACTGATCTTATATGCTGCTTTCAGGCAAGAAGGAATCTCTCATGAAGTACTGCAGTGGTACATATGCAGAATGGAAGCATGGTTTTCTGCCGATGCAGACAGGATCTCTCTAAGAACTTGGGATCAGGCAAGTTCTTTTTCCTTGTTATTTTAAGTTTCTTCTAAAAGATTTTCTTACTGTTCTCAATCCCCAAAGATGATATTGCTCATCTGAATGGCAAGGCTCTAACTGCCAGGTTCAATAATACGATAAGTGAAAAAACTGTCTAGTATTTCAGAAGTTTAAGGCACAACTCATGTTATTATAGCTATCTTTTTCAGATATCTACGTACTTCCAGATAGTAATTTTGGGGTTCCATTTTACATCAGATGCTTTAAATTATCACCATTAGGATATGATTGATGGAATAATTTCCTAAATATGTAATATTGATGTTGTGTATATTGTGTACAGGAGCAAGTTCTTACAGGTGGTCATGGACTAATGGTGCAAGGTTATCACCCGGTGATTGAGGCGTTGTCAAAAGATATTGATATTCGGTTGAATCACAGGTATGATTGGGGTTTTCTGTGGAAATGTGAAGTTTGTCATATTGTTTGTTGTTTCTACTGCTTGTCATGCTGTTGGCTTATCACTTTACAATCTGAAGATAAATCCCCCCCTTTCCTCCAACATTCCTCCACAGCGACACCATTTTTTTAGGTCGTGCGACAGTCCGACACACAACACTTGCACCCCCAAAAGGGCAGGCAACTGAACAATGGGAGAAAATTCCCCGGAAGGGTTCCATCTGCTGGAAATGTTGCTTTCTTATTTGTATTTTACTGTTTTTCCAATCACTTCATAATCCATGATGGGTTACCTGCCAGCATCAGAGTCGATTAATGTCAGCTGTGATGCTACTTTGTTTTCACAATATCCGAGAGATTTCTGAGGAATAGCGGGGCACGATTTGAAAACTCGGCGGTTGATGTGCCTATCCCTGTCTAACTTTCTCCAATTAAATTGTAGGCTTTTGTCTGCAGCAGGATTTAAACGCATGATGCGTGCCCATGCTATACAGCAGGCTACACGTCATGAGAACTTTTTGTTCTTACCACTAAACTGAAGCTCTGGGGAGGAGCTATAATACAACTTTTCTGCTGCACACCTAATGAAAGAAATAGATTTTTTATTTTTGCCAGTAATTTCTTATCTTGATTTACCTAGACTTTAGCCTCCAGTTTTGTCTGAAATTCTAATTTTCTATGGATCTGAATTATCAGGGTTCAGACAATTACGGATGGATATAACAAAGTGATGGTTACAGTTGAGGATGGGAGGAATTTTGTTGCGGATGCTGCTATAATAACTGTACCTATTGGGGTCCTCAAAGCTGGCTTAATTGAGTTCAAACCACAATTGCCAGATTGGAAGCTTTCTGCAATAGCAGATCTCGGTGTGGGCAACGAAAACAAGATTGCATTACGATTTGATACTGTATTTTGGCCAAATGTTGAATTGATAGGCATTGTTGCACCTACCTCTTATGCTTGCGGGTATTTTCTTAACCTCCACAAGGCAACAGGGCATCAAGTCCTTGTCTATATGGCTGCTGGAAGACTTGCTTATGATGTAGAGAAATTATCAGACAGAGAGGCGGTCGATTTTGTTATGCGTCAGCTGAAAAAAATGTTTCCTGAAGCACCTGAACCTGTGAGTAACCACCTGGTCCTACGTAATTATATTACAGTTATTACTGCTGCATGCATTGTTTGATGACTATGTTGCTTGAACTACCCAAAAGTGTTGAAACACGCTTGTCGGATTCTCCAATAATGCACTACTTTTGGAGGATCTGGCATGCACACAACAACATCGTTGAAGAGTCTGAGCAACATATAACATTAATAACTAAAAGATTGTTCGGAAGTTTTTACAGCTCTGTATTCATTTACATCTTTGCAGGCTCAGTATCTTGTATCACGCTGGGGAACAGATCCGGACTCCCTAGGATGCTATTCGTATGATCTGGTTGGAAAGCCAACGGATATATATGAAAGGCTTCGAGCACCCTTAGGTAATCTATTCTTTGGAGGCGAAGCTGTCTGTATGGATGACCATCAAGGGTCGGTGCATGGTGCGTATTCAGCTGGAATTATAGCTGCTGAAGATTGCTGCCAGCATCTCATCAAGAGACTTGGAAGAGTCCAACTTGTTTCCTCCAGGGAAGAAATTCTCAAAAACATTGTTCCCCTCAAGATATCCAGGATGTGACAATCTTTTGCAACATAATGAAAAGTTGCTTAGCTTTGTCTAGTTTCCAACTCATCGTCATTCGATTAAACATCGTAATGATGAATGAAGTTGTAACACTAGTGCATTAGGCTGTCTTTTTTTTTTTTCCATTGTATTTGTAGACGTTTGAAATATAAGATTGTTTTTGCATTGTAAATACAGTTTTGTCAACTTCACAATATTATAACATGAGATGTCATAGTTCTTCTGAATCTTAACACATCCTTTAGTGTCATGTACTCTAAACAATGGGGAATTTACCTTTAATCAAAACTTTGTGTCAAGAATATTGGATTCAATTGAACTCGTTGTTTATATGCTACATCCAACATTGTTGATGACGATGAGGGTGAATAAGCAAAGAAATAGTTCATTATTGTCACGTGATCAAGAAGTCATAGATTTTCAATCTATGGAAACAATCTCTTATATAAATACATGGTAGGAAGATTATTTTAATGCCAACCCAGAAATCGTGTACCTCATGACATTTAAAATTCTGATTTTGATTGAGTTAAATCTCACACAAATGGTTGACCAAAAAAATATTTCATTTTATTTTATTTTTTCTATAATTAAAAGATGTGTGAATATACATATAAAAGTCACAATATTAATAACTTACAAAACATTTAAAAGCCATATAAAAAAATTATCGTAAAAGTTATATAGACTTATTTAGATCTCGAATTCTGAAAAGTGCCACGTAAATTAATGTGAAGAAAGACAATTATCATGAGTACCTCCATTTAGAGATATCAACAAAAGTAACATTATATTAATTACTTTATGGTAAATAGAAAAACTCCACAGCAGCCAAAAAAATATATAAAATACAACTATTCCAACTCTTAATAATTAATACCATATACTATTATAATATTACATTATTATAAACGAGACATAGCAAGAATTTGCTCATAATATCTTGGCTTTTCTCTTTTGACTTGACTTGTTTGATTTGACTTTTGTGACACAACAAATGTTTTAGCAATTGTCCTCAAATGATTTTTTTGTACTTTTCCTGTTCCTGTCTTTGGCAATTCTTCAACAAATTTCACTTTTTTTGGCACCATAAATCCTGGCAAATTTGATCTACAATGTTCAATAATGTCCACTTCTTTAATTTGTGATGAATTTTTGGCCAAAATCACAAATGCACATGGACTTTCACCCCATTTTGGATGTGGCATAGCCACAACACATGCCTCTACAACATTTTTATGTTTCATTATAACATTCTCAACTTCAACACTACTAATATTTTCTCCACCAGAAATTATCACGTCTTTCCTTCTATCTTTAATTTCCAAATATCCATCTTGGTGAATCACACCAACATCTCCGGTGAAAAACCAGTCGTTCTTAAAAACCTCCTGGTTCGCCCTGTCATTCTTGAAATACCCTTTCATAATACTGCTCCCGCGCAAGCACACTTCCCCGATCGACTTTCCGTCGTGCGGCACGCTCTCCATGCTATCGAGATTTTTCACGTCGACGTCGGCTAGGGTTAGTATACCGACCCCTTGTCTCGCTTTTAGCGTAGCTTGATTTTCGCTAGGCAATTCGTTCCATCTGTCCTGCCATTCGCACACGAGGGCTGGGCCGGTTGCCTCGGTGAGCCCGTAAGCATGGACCACGTGGAACCCTAGCGTCTCGATTCTCTCGAGAAGCGATGCGGGCGGCGGGGCACCGCCCGTGAGGATTTGGACTTGGGTGGTTAAGGGTTTGTACTCATGTGGTTTTGCTTCAAGTAGGATGTTGAAAACAATAGGTGCACAACACATGTGTGTGACATTATGTGACACAATACTTGTGTACATTTCTTCGGCTGTTGTGTTTCTAATACAAATATTTGTGCCACCACGTGCTGCTATGCCCCATGTGAAAGTCCATCCATTGCAATGAAACATTGGCAATGACCATAAGTACACTGGCTCAGTACCCATTTCCCAACCTAATAATAGGCTCAAAGTGCTCAAAAATGCTCCTCTATGACTATACACAACCCCCTTAGGCTCGGAAGTCGTACCTGTTGAAGACATAATCAAGTAAATAAGAATAACTTTCATTTCAATTTATATGATGGTATTTAACTGGACTCATCGATTTTAAGAAAGAAAGAATTTTGTAACAGTACCTGACGTATAATTCAAGGTGATTGCATCCCATTCGTCGGTGATTTCTTCGGGTACGTAACTCGGATTTCCTTGGTGCACGAGTTGCTCGTACTCGAGCTCACCTAGCCGGATTCCGGTAGGGGAGTCGATGTCATCGATGACGACGACGAGGGGCATTCTTGTCATTTCAGACATTTGTAGTAGTTCAAGGGCCTTTTTAGCAACTTGTAGGTATTCATAATCAACAAAAAATACTTTGGCTTGGGAGTGCTTGAGAATAATTGCAATATTCTTAGCATCTAGCCTTGTATTTATTGTGTTCAACACAGCCCCTGCCATTGGCACACCAAAATGCATCTCATATATTGCTGGAACATTTGGTGCCAACACTGAAACCTACATAATCAAACATAAATCAAGTACTATTAAACACATAAATTTGTTTATTTTCATTTGTTGCATGTGTTAGAGTTTATATTCTATGAACTACTATTGTGAAAAACTAGTTAGTTGTGAAACTCGTCACTAATTCCTTTGTTTTTAAAGAAATCTATATAGAATCACTTGATGCATGTAAATCTCTATAATAAGTATTAGTAACTAACAAGAGATGACATGCATGCATATCGATATCGTGTTAGATCATTACACGTTCAGCATATATAACTTAAATCTATCGCATTTAAAGGATAATCGATATATCTGTTGTACTTACCACGTCATTCTTGACAACATTTAGGGATCGGAGAGAGGAAGCAAAGCGACAACAACGCTCGTAGGTTTGCCTCCAAGTGAAACGAACATTGCCATATATGATAGAAGTCCTATTGGCATAACATTTTGAGGCTCTTGTTAAGAAGGTAAGAGGAGTTAAAGACACATAATTTGCTCCACATTTTGGTAAATTATCCATAGAACTAAGATGGGAAATTTTAGAAATATTTAAATTTTTTGGAGAGGAAGGTGATTAAGAATTTGTATGCAAAAGATGGAACTAAGATGGGATACTTATATAGAGGAAAAACCAAGTGTAGAGTCAAGACTATGTGGTCCATTATGGGTCCCTAAATGGTTGTTTATAGGTGGAAAAAATAGTGAACTTGCTATTATAATATTAAATTCTATTTTATTTCACAATTCAATACCAATTTGTGGTTGTTCTAATTTCACATAAAAAGTTTTGGCTGCTTTGACCTCACCAATTCCATAATTTGCTTCATTACCTCACCACTAATGATGTGCGTGTATATATATAATTCTTTTTAATTTTGGGATTGCATAGTTGAGGTAATTTTATAGTTAGTGGCTGAATTACAAATATAAAGATCGTGTTTTCCGTCTGCGGGAATTAATAAAAAAGGCAAATTCTTTATGATACCTCAGATTTAGCTTGGTTACAGTGTCGACTTTAGCATGAAGTCACTGAAGCAAAGGCTTTAGGCCTCCAATTTTGTAAGGTCCCAATTTTTAACAATTATAGGTTTATAGCATGTAGTATTTTTTTTCTAAAAGAATATTGAATACTTTTAGTGTTTCCTTCATCTCATATTAATCATGCTTTAGCTCTAAAAAATTATTTAGGAATTTAAGACTAAAGTTAACAATTGTTTTCAATTATATTATTAACAATAGAGAAGATTTATTTTAAATGCTGCTCAATTCTTAAAAAAAATAAGAATAACTTAATAAATTATATCATATATTTATTGTCTTGCTTAATGGACGTAGTGGTCTGGTGGACAAAGGAAGTTGAAATGTAAGAAATATTTCATTTAGATAAAAAGATTTTATAATTTTCTAAATGCATATATTGCTTATAGAGTTCCTATAACAATTATCTCGATTGAAAAAGCTTTTTAAAATCAAAATTGATAAAAATCGTACTTAAGATCAACAATGTCTCAAGATAAATAGAATGAATTAGATGTATTATTAATTGAAAAGTAATTATTGGGAGAAAATGATTATAAAACAAATTAATTTATAATTTTGAATCTCAAAAAGCTATAAAAATAAATTTTACATTAAAAATGTATCCAAAATCCTTTTTTTTAGAAAAAAATTAAGGTCTCATTTTAAAATTTCGCTTTAGGCCACAAATTATATTGAGCCGTCCCTACTTGGTTATATATTGATAGAGCAAATAGATTTGTCATTTTTTAAAATCTCTCTTTTGATTCAAGATCTTGGTATAATGTTTATCTTCTCCTGTTCAATGATATGGAGGAAAATATATTGTATAAAATATTTTTTAATTTTCTTTCATGAAAAATATTTTTGTCAAATACTTTTGTTATACGTCTTTATACTCAACATGCCAACATTTTCTTAAAGAACTTCAGAAAAAAATCTTCATTTGGTAGTTAACGCACATGGATTGCTTACATATTTAGACCTCAATACTTTACTTTGACCATCCTATGCAAGTTTTGTATAATTGTATAAAATATGTGAATTTTAGCTTAGTATATATATATATAGTTTCAAAAGATTATTATATATGTATAATCATTAAATTTTGAAACTATACTCGAATAATAAATGGGTTCAATCACATCTAAACTCATCAAATATTTTTTTCTCATCTTAATGTGTATAACTTTTCGATGATCGAAATTTAGTTGAACTCTCCTCCTGCTATTTATTTTGTCAATAGTTACGATAAAATGATTGACATTTTTTCATTATTTATCACAGGTTTCAAATACGCATTTTGAGAATGAAGAACTTTCTTGGCAAGGGTATGTGTCGAAATTACTATATTGTCATTTCTAGAGGTGTTATTTAAACACACTACAATAATTTATATAATATATTTAAAATTTAGTCACTTTTATGTTGCCTTCTTCTACTTGCACTTATGCTTCTTCATGTAAAATGTAAAGGATGAAAACAACAACAACATTACCCCAATGCCTCAAAGGCTCCCGCGCATTGCGGGATAAGGGAGATCGAGTGTACGCAGCCTGACCCCTATATTTAAAAATATAGCGCGACTGTTTCCGGATGACCCATGATGAGCGTCGAAAGTTGCATTGACTAACTGCTACTTCACAATTGAAAGAAGCACAAACAGTTTAAAGAGTCATTTTGCTTTATTCCATCATACCCCAAAGCCAAAAAAATAGTAAATCTTTGACTCCATCGAAGATTGATGGAAAAATGTAAAGGATGAAAATAATTAATCAAATATATCTTGATTTTTTAAAATGATAATTATTCCATTGGTTTATTTTTATTAGTTACTAGTGATACCTATAAGAAAATAATGATTGGCATGAGTACTATTTTATCATACAAGTTATATTATTGATGTTTAATCTTACATCTTGGAAAAGAAATAATAATTAGTAGAAATGGTAAAATATAAGAAAGATTCTTTTTTAGATATGTTAAAATTGACAAGTAAAAATAAAAATATTTTTTTTAAAATAATGAACAAGAACAAGTGAACGGAGAGTATTTTTTAGCCGATTATTTTTAACCAACACAACAACTAAAATAAAATAGCGAGTAATTTTTTCCTTGGTATTACTTCCTTCGTCCCTTTTTAGTTTTCATAAATTTCATTTTGATAGTCAAAATATATAAATTTTGACTAATATTTTCAAATATATTTGTTCACCATATTTTTTAAATTTTTTATTTAAATTATTGAAAGCATGAATTTCATACATAAACTGTCATTTTTTAAATTGAGAAACTACACTCTCATTTTTTATATTAAAAAATCTTACCACATATAGCATTTTACACAAATAAAACTCTCCTTTATTTTAAAAAAAAAAATATCAAAACGCTATAAATATTTTGATACGTCAGTCAATTTACTTAGAAAAAAAAATTATTTCCTATTTCACGTTTTTCTTTTTGACCAATTAGAAAGCCCAAATTAAAAAGACTGGAATTTTCTTTATACGACTTTCTTTTTTTTCTTTATGGTCTTTCTTTTATATAAAACAATTAAAAATATAATATTGAGAAAAACATGTTCAAGTAACGTAAAACACGTTGAAATAATATTTATATATTTCGTCTAATGCATTACTAAAAGTTTTCCAAGAAGGGAGAAAAATTGTTGCAATATTTTAACATATGCCAAATTATATATATATATATATATTTCCTTCAGTTGAGCTGTTTTAGCTATCTGCTTCAGCATTTTTATTTTGCCTTTTCTAGCTGCTCAAGCAAGCGATAGATCGATATGTCTGCTTGAACAGCTTGACGGTATATCTATAACTTTTTGATGATTCTTTCGTTTTAATTTGTTTGTCTTAATATTAGGGAATTATGTATATTTAATAATTGATAATTTCAAATAATTTTAAAAAATATGTTACGTAAGACCATAAAAATATCATAAATTGTGATGATTGAGAACTTAAAATGTTTTAAATATAAATAAAAAAAGTTATAAATCACAAGAATTGACAACTTAAAATATTTAACATATAAAAAGTTTTTAAAAAAATTACTTTCAAAATTTTAGCAGTGTCGCATAAATTGGGACAAGAGTAACATAATTACTTAAAAATTACCTAAAATAGTACTATAATTCTCAATATTAATAGCATATTAAAATTTAATTAACTTCTAAATTCTATCTATATCGCATAAATTGAGATAGAAAAATAACAACTATCGGGCATGTGCTAGCAATATCTAGTATATTACTATATTATAAGAGGGAGTTGAAGTTATTCAAACAGGCAGCAGGTAGAAATGCCTGCTTGAGCAACTTGAGGACGCATTGTAATTTCTTATATAATTTCTTATGATTTTTCCGTTGTAATTTGTTTGTCTTATTTTTAGTGTTAAAAAGTGTTGCTAATCGTGATAATTAAAGTTGCTCAAGAAGACATAGGTCGACATGGATGCTTGAGAGGCTTAAGGGTATATTCGCAATTTTTTTGGTTATTCCGTTCTAATTTATTTGTCTTATTTTAGCGTTAAGAAAATGCTACTAATCATGGTAATTAAAGTTGCTCAAGCAGGCAACATGGTTGCTTGAGCAGCTTGAGGGCATATTTATAATTTTATATGATTCTTCCGTTGTTATTTGTTTATCTTAATTTAGTGTTGAAAATGCCACTAATCATGATAATTAGTGATTAAAGAAATGCTACTAATCATGATAATTAAAGTTGGTCAAGCAGGCGACAGACATGCCTGCTTGAGTAGCTTGAGGGTGTATTCGTAATTTTTTATGATTTTTTTGTTATAATTTGTTTGTCTTATTTTTAGTGTTAAAAAATGCTACTTATCATGATAATTAATGACTTAAAATATTTTTAAAAAACATGTTACATCACAATATTAATAATCAGAAATTTTTTATGATTCTTGTGTTATAATTTGTTTATCTTATTTTTAATATTAAAAAATACTATTAATCATGATAATTAAAATTGCTTAAGCAATCCATAAGACTATATCTTTAGGATTTTTTTTCCTTCACTATTTGACTTGACTATTGCTTATGCTCTTAGTAATCATCAAATTTTAACCACCAAATTTTGTGGATCATGCATTTGTTTGGGATCCAAAACTTTTTAAAATAGTGTTAGTTTAGTTAATTATTAAATATATTAATAGGTTAAGATATTAATTCGCTTAGTATCAGTATATCAGTTCACTTTATATTTGTCCTTTTCGTATGAATTTACTTTGCATCAAACCGAATATACACATAATTAATTGATATATAATGAATCGATACAACTCTAAACAAATATAAACAACACGAAATAAATAAGTACACCAGTGTGTTCTATGTGAGATAATTTTTACTATCTTTTTTTTTAAAAAAAATTACGTAATTGAGCAAATATTTATTAATAAATAACAAAACTCAGCTACAGTTTTTTAATATTACTTTTAACAACTAATGTTTAAAAAAATCTGATCAGAATATTTTGCAGAACCCATATACTTTTTGTATAAATCTCTTTATCTTCTAATATTACTTTCTCTCTCCTTGAATACAAAAGATCTTATTTGTCTTTCCATGAATAATACATAATTTCTCTCTTATAATTACTCACCTAGTTCATCTTCTTCATAGGTGATTAATTTTAATTATTTTTTTCAAACTCTCTTCAAAATCTTGTATCCTCAATTTCAAGTTTATTCCACCTGCGTTCTCACCCACAAACTTCTAATTATATATATATATACAACAACTCAGCTATTCAAAATTTTCACATATACCAATTATACAACAGATATATACAATCTACAGAAAAAATCATGCCTCCATACAAACACAAACACAAATTATAAAAAAAATTATACAAAACAAAGCCAAGGTCAAAATATAGAAGAACAATTATACATCGGCACATATACATACAAATAAGTGAAAAATACAAACAAAAAATTCTATACAATCACAATAATAACTAATCGATGTATATTGATACAAGAACAAAACAATAACTCATCTTTATTCAACACATATTGAATTTATATATCAATACATCTTCGTATGTAGTTTGGCTTTTATACAAACATTAGATGGGATATCGTCGATTCAAATGTCCATGAATTATAGTTTACTGCATCATTAAGCAAGCATATACAAAAAAATAAATCAACAAAATAGAGACAGTCGAAGATATATAACGACTCAAGAAAATAAATAATTAATTACATCTGATTAATCATAAGAGAACGATACATCAGTTTTTGCAAATACAAAAAAAATATTATACAACAACAACAACAACATACCCAGTGAAATCCCACAAGTGGAGTCTGGGGAGGGTATATGGTACGCAGACCTTACCACTACCTCATAGAGATAGAGAGGTTGTTTCCTGAAACCCTCAG
>JAABOM020000075.1:4469078-4479922 GCA_011800125.2 Solanum clarkiae | reverse complement strand
TATAGTTGGGTTGTAGGCTGACTTGTCTTGGTGGGATAAGACGAGTGCCATCACGCCCATTTTCGGGTCGTGACAATATAACTTCAATAGTACTTTTATTGATGTTAAAATGTTTCGGTATTGATCTTAGTCGAAATATCAAAATGAAAATTGAAATCAATATTGAGAGACGGATCTTTTAGTGCGTCAAAAAAAATTATAAATAAAGATGATCCTTTTTATAGTTCAACACCTAACATATTTTGAAAAGTCATTTGTTTCATTTTTCAAATTCTTTTGATATTATTTGTTAATTTCAAGTTTGGTATATTTGCGTTTAATAACTCATTTTTCTTTCTTTCACGTAACTAAGATTTACCATATATTGAATAGAAGTTTGGTTTAATAATATCATCCTATAAAATGAAATAAAGAATATAAAGGACATGCGCCATCTCCATTGTTAATATCAATCTCAATTAGGGTTGTTTTTAGTTATGATTAAACAATCAAATCAAACTGCAATCCGAATCAAACCGATTAAAAAATTTAAAATTTGATTTGATTTGGTTATGTTTGGTTTTTAAATTTTGAAAACTGATACTATTTGGTTTGATTTTGATTTTACTAAAAAGAATCCGCAAAAATAATCAAACTAAACTAAATAATTATATATAAAAATATTTTGTTATATTTTAGTTAATTTAAATCTTTAACTTTACCATTTACATTTGAAAATTTGCTTGTTAGTATTTTGGAATATGATTTTCTTGTTACCACCTTCCCCGGGTAGTTATTTGATTGTTGAGCTTGTATTTTTTTTTATGAAGATTTGATTTTCGGTGTATAATGACGTTAGTATTAATTAACTAAATCACTTTAGTTGTGTATAATAACTTTAGTATTGCTTAACTAAATCATTTTGTTTGTATAATAATAATTCTCGTACTGTTGCTTAATAGAATTCACATTAGCCTTTTGTGAATTATTCATATACTAAGTATTTGTGTCTATCGAGATGTGTATGCCCTCAATAAATGTATTACTTTTAAATCGAAAAATAACCAAAAAAATAAACCAAATTGATCCAAACCGACAATAATTAAACCGCTGGTTATTTTTTTAATTTGGTTTGGTTTGGTTTTAGAAACTTTAAACCGACTAAATTGATTTGATTATAATTTTAACCAATAATCGATCCGATCCAAATCAAACCATAAACACCCAAAACCGAAAAGTAATGATCATATCTCTAGTCCATTCCTTCCTTTCCTTCTTGTAACAAAAATTGCAAGCACACTATATTATGGATAGAGCCAAATTATGGAGTCAAAATTTTTATTTTGAAAAAATTAATATAAAAAAAAATTATATGAAGAAATTTAAAAAAAAAATAACATCTACTATATATAAGTATTGAGGTTTTGTAATTCTTTTATGATCCATTTTGCCATCAATATGTACCCCTTATTTCCTTTTCAAAAAAGGTTGGCGATTGTCACATTTTTATATTATTAGAAATTAGAAACTAGAAATATCTCTATCATAAAATATTCTCATTTTATTCCACCTTCATAGGTTAACTATTTGTCCATATCTTTCTAAACATTTTAGTATCCATAAACATTTGATTGATAGGTAAATTTCATATATGATGACATAATTATGACTTTCTTTTACGTTAAAAATCACTTAAGCAACAATAATAACATATTCAGTGAATCTCACAAATGGGGTTTGGAAGGGTAAAATGTATGTGGACCTTACTATGACCTCATAGAGATAGAGAAATTGTTTCTGAAAAATGTTCATATAATAAAACAAGTCTCGTAAGCAAAAGATACTGAATTAAAAACTACTTGCTCTTAACAATTAGGAATGTTTTTTATTGAATTATTCGTAACTAATTTTGTATTTTTCTAAATTGACAAGTATAAAAAGCCATAGAAATTTGAGTGATGCTCTTTTATTGTCAACATTAGGGAAGAAATAAGTTGTGTACAAAAAGAGTGTTTGTCTATGGTCTATATTTGTGTACTAAGATGCCCATGTGCCTCTCAAACAAACGATGGTGACATTAACACATATAATACATCATCATGTTGTGACATTATTATAACCACATGTATCATGTCGCATATAGGGATGGATCTAGAATTTTAGTTAATTTTTTTTTTAAAATTCAATATTTTTTGCATAGCTTATATATATTTTTTGTTAAAAACGCAATAAGAGAATTCAGTACTTCTTGATCGTGAATATCTGATGAAATGATTGTTTGTTGTTCAAGAATTCTTGCTTAGACAATTTATTCCATTTATACATAGTGTTTTGACCTAAGACTTTCAATTCTTTTGTATTTTAGCAGTAACATGTATATTCTTCCACGAAGCTAAGGTCCAAATCTAAGAAGAAAGAAACAAGCGTAACAAATCAAGCTCTTTGTCCAATAGTAGAAACGGAACCCTGGGGCGCCACTTAATTTCGTTGTCCTCCTTGATAAGAGTTTGAATAAAAAGTAAGATCTTGAGAATTTAAAAACTTCATATTTTAGATTGTCTTTGATTATATGTATTTATAATAATTTCGCTCAAAAGATTGAAGTAAAGAAGAAGTTTATGAGTTCTCATATATCTCAAAATAAAAAAGAAAATAATATTTCAAGTGTCCAAGAAAAATTGAACCCTCAATAGCAAAAACATATTATTTTATTAATAGGAAAACAAGTATATTTATTTGTCATTATAAGAAAGGGTGAAAGATTAATTTTATAATGTTGTGATGATTAGCAAATGAAATGTACTTGTAAAGGTTGAATTAGTTCTTAAAGGCCCAATTGTATATGTTGTATAAAGATATTGGGCTTGTTTTATTATTGGGCAAGTTTTCTAATTGTAGACAAATATTGCAATTTGCATGTGTAAGTATAATTTAAGATGCATTATGTTAATATATTAAGTTTTTAACATATTCTGTAGAATATGAAAGTACGTAATAATTATAATCTTAACATTACATCACACATATTACTAGCGAAGCCACATTGAAATTAGGGAGTTTATCCGAACCATTTTCAGTAAAAAATTATACTATTTATATATGGTAAAAGAAAATTTTATGTACATATAATAGATATTAAAATCCCTTCGCTTAGTTTAAATGTCTACTTCTTAAAATTTAGAACCCTCGTAATGAAAATTCTGGCTCCACTACCAACACATAATTAGCGATGCTATAAATTATGATCTCATACCTTAAATATATAATATTAAAAAAAATAAAAAGATTTTCATATCAAATTTAGCAAATAGTAATGTTGGTTCAATAATTCTAGATAAAACTCTATTAAAAAAATTAAAATAATAATTGTTTTGACAAATAAACGAGGGAAATTTTAGAAAATAAATTTGAAAACTAATGGACAATTAAGAAAAAACTATAGAGAGAATGTTAACTTATCATTACTTTAGAAGCAGAGAGTGTTTTCTATAGACTCTCAATTTAAAGAAAAACTGTTCAAAATAATATATATAAAAATAAAAATAAAGAAAAAAATATGGCAAAATATTATAAATAATCTGACAAATCATCTTAAAGATATTGTTAACAATAATCAAAGTGTAAAAAATCTACAGATAATAACTAAACTTAAAGAATAAAAAACTAGAAGAATACTACTAATAATAATAATAAAGAAGAATAATCAAAACAACATTTAACTATCTAATTAATATTCTATTTTAATCTATGTTATCCATAATCTCTTATCAAATATCATATCCATATGCTCTTAGTAAATTAAAATTACGTCATGTTTTATCTAATCACCACTATGTAACATCCCTTCTATCTATTTTACCTCTCTTGAAATTATCCATAACCAATCTCTTTTACTTACGTGTCGCAACATAAGAAAACAAATAAAACTTATGTATTTTTATTTTTTATAAAAATAATTATTTTTCATGAAAAAAGTGGTCTTGGCAGACTTTCCCAACAAGAGGCTAGGTAGGGAAGATTTCTAATAAAGGCTAGACATAGTTTGGATTGAGTGTCATGTTCCAACAAGATATACCAGATCGGGTGTCACGTTCTAACACGATATGTTTAGATTCGGTGTTGTATTTTGACACGATATAATTGGATTGAGTTTCACGTCCTGACACGAGATAACTGAATTGAATGTCACGTTCCGATATGATATAACTAGATCGGGTGCTACGTTCCAACACGATACAGTTGGACCGAATATCACATTTTGACACGATATAGTTAGATCGAGTATCACCTTTCGACATGATATAGTTGGATCTGGTATCAAGATCCGACACAATATAGTTGGATTATTTTCCTTCATTCCGAACACACCCCATGGACTCATGAAAATGTCCTTATTGCTGATGCTAGGTCCAATTTGGCCCAAATTACGAGGCTCGTTCATCCTTGACCCGAATCAGAATTTCGACATTCTTCCCCTTTTCTCAAACAGATGCTCCATAGCCATCACCTATTTACAAAAATTTTTGCTTAATTCATAATCTTCACCGTCTCAACAACCCCTTTTGCACTTCCCCTCAACTCCCCAAGCAAAAAGATTCCATCTTTTTTCTTCCCAATTCAAGAAGATCCAAAAAAAAATCATCATTTTTTGAAATCTGTAAGTCAAATTTTCAATTTTTTCAGATTCCACACCTTAATGGGTGTGATTTAAGATCAAGAAATCATGTTGGGTGCTGTCCAATTAGGACTCTTTGCAGCAGGTGTTGTACTTTTTGTCCCTATGGGTATGGCTGGTTGGCATTTGAGCCGTAACAAAATGCTCTTTTTCAGCTGTGCCCTTTTCATCACACTTGCTGTTGGTGTTCATCTTGTTCCATATTTCCCTTCTGTTACTTCTTTCCTTTCCTCAGGTTCTGGTGCTGGTTCTGGTTCAGGTTCTTCTTCATCTTTTATTGTAAATCGAGATTCCTGTTTTTCTTTACTTCATCAAGTAGTATTTGATGTTGAAGAATTGAGTAATAATAATGAAAGTGATAGTAAAATAGGTTCTTGGAAATGGGTTGAGTCTGAAAATGTTGTAGGTTGTGATTTCCAGAAGTTGACTAAGAATGATGCTTCAGATTTGTTAAATGGATCATGGGTTGTTGTTGCTGGGGATTCACAAGCAAGGTTAATGGTGGTTTCACTTTTGGAGTTGTTATTGGGGGAAGATAAGATGGAAGTGATAAAAGGGGATCTTTTCTTGAGGCATAGTGATTATAACATATTTGTTGATGAGATTGGGATGAAGCTGGACTTCATATGGGCACCTTATGTGTGTAATTTGACTGATTTGATGATGGGGTTTAAAGAAAACAAGAGTTATCCTGATGTATTTGTGATGGGGGCAGGGTTGTGGGATATGTTACACGTAAATAACGCGTTGGAATATGGTGTTTCGTTAAGGTCTTTGAAGGATTCAGTAGTGTTGTTATTACCAGTTTCTTCAGAGTTTAGTAACAGTGATGGTTCTGGGATAAATGTGGTTCCAGTTCGGTCTCCCAACTTGTTTTGGTTGGGGATGCCTAAGTTGATAAGCTCAATGTTGAATACAGATGAGAAGAGGGAAAAGATGACTGACGTAATGTGGAAGGCTTATAATGACGAACTTTACAGAAGTAAGCTGCTACAACAATCTGGTGGCCCGCTGTTTTTGCTGGATGTTCATTCCTTGAGTAATAACTGTGGAGCTCTTTGCACGTCCGATGGAATGCATTATCAGGGGGCTGTCTATGAAGCTGCTGTACATATCATGTTAAATGGATTGCTGATAGAATCTAACCAGAAGCTATGATGGAGGAATTATGGTTTTCTTTCGACTGAGTAAAGCTGTGACACCCTTCCGCAATGGGAAAGGGCAATAGAATTACTTTGGTAATTGCTAGAGCTCTCATACTTCAATAACGTCGGTGAATATTTTTTTCTCAAGTCTTCATTTGGCAACTGATATTTCTATAGCAAGAATTCTTTGATGGTAGTTCATATTCTTTCCCCTTGTTCAATTGTATGGTTACTGATACTTACACAAAATGTATTCTAGAGCAGGAGAAACTCCTCGTATCTCATATCCGATTTTGCTGTTGATCATGTAGACATATGTAGAAAAACAATCAATGTTTCTGAAATATGTACAATATTTTGAAAATCCAATTAAATGATTGCATCTCCATATGGTCTTTTACTTGCTTTTATGTCGAGTTAACCTTATTTCTCCTGAAGCTACTTAGATTTGATATCATGATAGACCTTGTCTTTTTCTGCTTCTCTAGTTAAATTAGAATGGTTGATGGATTAAATACTTCAAAGTTCAGGTACTTGCTGTTTCAGTCAAGAAGTCCAATAATATGTTCTACTAGAAATATGAGCTGAAATTTAGGAGCTACATTTATTTTATGCTTTGGGTATTTCAGAAATACCACATCAGTTACTTGTACGCAGCTTTATCTTGCATTGCATTTCAGTCAGATGCTGTTTCCAAGGCTTGAACCCATGACCTCATGTGACCAGGAGGTCACGCTTCAAACCTTGGACACAGCCTCTGACAGACATGCAAGGTAAGACTGCGTACAAGAGACCTTTTTGGTCAGGTCCTTCCTCAGACCCTGCACATAGCGGAAGCTTTAGTACACCTGGCTTGCCCCCCACATTCGTTACTTTATCAGGTGTGTATTGGGGGTGTGGGGGTGGGGTGGTGGGGAGTATATCACAATCAGGTTGGCAACTTGCGGAGTCGATGTACCTTTGGAGTTGCAATTTTGTTATTTCTGGAGTCGAAGCCAGTTGTGTAGTTCTTGTGGTAGTTGCTAGGTCTAAGTAACACTTGTGTTTGATAGTGATGCCACAATCAGCTTTGTAAAAATGTGGTAACATTGTACCCTTGGCCACCTCACATAGCATTCCTTTCGATTATGAGACAGATAAGCTGCAAATGTGATGCTTCGTTGCAATTTTTTAATATTTGGAGTGTTGAAGACTCGAAGCTCGTTATGTATATGTTTTGGTAGTTGCAAGGTCTAACATGAATTTATGACTCTTTTGTATGACTCTTTTGCATTGGAAAGTAGATCTTCATCTCCAGGAAGTTTCTTACTCTCCTGTAATGTCCCTTTGTTGTGGAGTCTTGTGATTTTAGTATTGTAGAATGTAAACTGAAACGGACATGCTAATATGTCTTCGCCAAGCAAAGGACCTACATGTATCATTAGAACATAGGAAACTAGTGATGTGACACACGTTTATCACATTTGAGGCTCTTATTTTATAGCCATGAAACGTTTAATGACTTTTTAGCTATGTTGCTTGGACTTTTTCAAAAGTTTCTCTGGAAACGTGTCGGATCCTCCAAAAGTAATGCATTTTTTTGAGAATCCGACAAAACTGTGGCGACACTTTTGGAGTGCCTGAGCGAATTAGCTTTCTAGCTGTATCAAGATGAGTGGAACGAAAAGTTGATTTTCTGATTGTGTTGTAATGATGCAAGGTGAGGGAATTTGGCTCTTCTTCCTTCTACTACCACGGAAGGGGGAGCTTAGTAAAGTTGTTGTCATGTGACTAGGAGGTCATGAGTTCAAGCTTTGGAAACAGCCTCTGGTAGAAATGCAAGATAAGGTTGCGTACAATAGACCTTTGTAGTTAGGCTCTTCCTTGGACCCTGCACATAGCAGGAGCATTAGTGCACCGGGCGTGCCCTTTTTTCCCCCTTCTACTACCACTGAAATTCTTCTTGTTTTACTTTTAGCTTCCAGAAATTGATCAACCTGCCAAAACTCTCTCCACTTGATACCGATAAAACTCAATCTCTTTCTTTGTTTTATCCACCTTTAACCTGTTGTGTTTTGCATCAGCCATTGTATGGGAAATGCACACGTGCTGAGTCAACGTGTCTGGTTGTAACCATCCATGCTTGTTTCCTATAACTGTCAATGAACTTCATCTTTGATTGCATTTTGAACATATTTAGATGTAGTTAGTTGCTATGTTGCTCACAATCTCCAAAAATGTTGCCGGATCCTCCAAATGCACTCGCTATGGAAGTTTCGATACGCATCCGTGATATTTGTGAAGAGTCCTAGGTTATTTGTCAACATCTGAGGAATGGAGGTGGTTATCTTGAATATACATGGAGAATGAAGAACATTACCTTTCTCAGCCCTCATAAATGGAGAATGGACCATAATTCTGTCATGATGATAACATAGCTAGTGTAATCTCATAAGTGGAGTATCTGAGTTTCTTAGGCGTTTATCACATGGACTGAAAATTATCTTCGGCAACACTGGCCGTATGTGCAACGATTTTTTCATATAGCTAGCCAACACAATACAATACATGTATAAACAGTGAAACAGACAAGATAGTTACTAACTTGCTATTACATTCAAGTGATTTTACACTGCATTCTAAAATCTACATCTGATAGTTGCCCAACATAAACAAGCACAAAAATGCCCCAACATAACTACTCAAGTCACGACGAATCCCTCAAATAAGGTCCACGAACAGATACAACTCTGGCAGAGTCCTACGATTCGAACTGCTTACCTTGAAAAGTCTGTCCGAAACTCCAGTACTTTGGAGCAACATTGTAAGATGTTATGGTGACTCCATAACTGCTGGTTATCTCGAAAGAAAGTGGTTGATTCTTCAAGTCTGCACTTATATGCCAGTTTTGGCCCCAAATCCTACCCATAGGGAGCCATCCTGTTCTTGAACCCTTAACTTTTGCTGCCACTATGTCACCTGCGCCTGCAACGTTACTGATTAACACAGACAAGAATATTCCAGCACCGTTGATTGTGAATCGAACTCCTCCTTCCTTTCTGCATCTTATTCTGTTGGAAATTGTGAAAAACACACACTGTAATTTATCCATCAACTGTAAATTCAAAATGGAAGAACTTAAAAACACTTGAATGCTCAAATAAATAGGGAATTATACACGTATACTTGCTAGTAATCAAGAAACAGAACTATACTGAATATCGAGTTCAGAGGAAACTTTTACGAGACTCAAGAAGAAGAACAAACCCAGTGTGTTCCCCACTAGTGGGGTCTAGTGAGGGTAGAGTGTATGTAGACCTTGAGAAGGTAAAGAAGTTGTGTTCGAAAGACACTCAGCTAAGCAAACAAGAAGAAGAGGCAATAGCAATATATAGAAACAACATACTGAAACAACATGCAATGATAGGAAAGGAAATACACTTATTCTAATCCTCGACTTCAACACCCTCCTATCCTATCAAGGGTCATATCCTTGGTGAGCTGGAGATGCGTCATATGCTGTATCTGGAATTAGGAGGAACTTTTGCAAGAGCAACAAAGTTGTCACCTGAAGTTGGCGACAACAAGGAACACGAAATTCGTAGATCGTTGAATACGCTACGCTCTCATTCCAACCCTTCAACCGCCACGTCACCCTTAGCTGGGAAGGGGAAGTATAATGCATATAGTTATGATCGGAAAAATAGTTCACCTCTCCATGAACATCATTGAAATCATGTGACCGCGTTGATTAGCGCCTTCCATGAGTGACATTGAATAGTTCCGAACCCAAAAATCCTAACATTTTCCTAAAAAATTCACCAAAATTTGCTAAAATCTCCAATCTTCGATTCATCTATACTTGATCGTAATTACTCCATGTATTTAGCTTTTCTATAATCATATCCCCTCAAATAATAACCGATCCTAACACAATTAGTAACAAAATGGTATAATCCAACTACGAGAAACGACACATAGTAACAGAAATCGAAGAAACCACGAGAGCAATTACTACAATGACTGAACTAACCTGCGATACTGAACAGCCATATTAGAAGCTTTCCAAACAGCAATTTTCTCAAAAGCTTCAATCGGCAACACAAAATGAGCATTCGGAGGGTTACAATGTCCGCCTCCATCAGGTTCAAATCCATAATTCGGAGGACAAAAATTCGTCGCCGTAACAATAACCGAAGTACCCGGAATACACCATCGGAGTTCTTGAACACACCGAACTTCAAAGCAAGCTCCACAAATCTGACCTTTTTCGAAAAGCACAGTGCTCAATCCAGCTGTAGATTTACCATATCCACTTCTCTCTAAATCACCGTACCCGCACGCGCCACCTACTGCGTCCCGTGGATCTGCGGGAGCGTAGTAGGTAGCTCGTGCCGGCCGCCACTCCGATTTGTGAGCGGCGGAGGGAGACGGTGACCAATTGTAGTGAGAGTGAGCTAGTGGGAATGTACTAGACAGTGCGAGTGATAGTAGTAATAATTGGAGCATCATTTTTGATAGTACTGAAAATTTTGGGAATTGGGAAATTTTCTCACTTCTCCATTGATACTATACTATAGTTATCTGATTGGACCCGATTATTCAAGATTCCTGTAATGTAAGATTTCAAGTGATTGAATTTGCACCTTTAATAGATTTTTTTTTTTTATGAAAATTCAAATTTAAAATATCTAATTAACATAAAATTTTATTCATTTTAACTATGATCATTATCGGGATAGCTACTATAGTTTACTGGAGTGTCGGTAAAATGGACAATGACATTGGCTAGTATGTTTTGAACTTTAAGTTGTTCGTAGCTCAGTACTGGGCTGGGACCATACTACATAACTCGATCCCAATTAATATAGTTAGAATTTTTTCGTACCAAAAAGTATAAAATTATCGAGAGAATAATCTTTCATTGAACAAGACTTTCGCCAATTTTGAACAGATGCAAATGTGTAGAAAGCTTAACCAATGATGGGTATACAAGTGGACGTGCCGGAGTGGTTATCGGGCATGACTAGAAATCATGTGGGCTCTGCCCGCGCAGGTTCGAATCC
>JAABOM020000075.1:4425593-4467290 GCA_011800125.2 Solanum clarkiae | reverse complement strand
TGAACAATTCACTTATTTTGAAACATCAAAAATTTCCTAACAATTCACTTAATATGAAACGGAGGGAGTAATAGTTATGTAACGACGAAAAATAATACTATCAATTCAAATATTATAATACTAATGATAATTAATTTTAAAAAATCTATTTTATCTTTAATGAAATGATTTACAATCATATAAACATGTATCACTTTATATCACATATTTCAAAAGTTATTTTTTAAAATAAAATTATGCCAAAATCAAATTAACTTGTATAAAATGTGACGCAGAAAGTAATTATCAAACAATATAGAGACGATATAATAGGAGTGTTACATTTTGATGGTGATAAATCTATGTAGGACAGTATCATCCAACTTTATCAAAAAATGAAACTAGAAGTTCGTGTAGTATCAAATAACAAATTCATTTCCACTATTGATCTATTACTTTGTGCCGTTGATCAAATTATCTATAGAAAATAACTTTTCTATGGTATAATCTTTTTATTCTGTCCTAAAAAATTTTAAAAAAGAAAGTAAAAAAAAAAAAGAAAAAAGAATGCTACGCCTCCATGACAATGACA
This sequence comes from Solanum clarkiae, assembly GCA_011800125.2. NCBI lineage: Eukaryota > Viridiplantae > Streptophyta > Magnoliopsida > Solanales > Solanaceae > Solanum > Solanum clarkiae. The sequence continues at coordinate 4,466,719 of JAABOM020000075.1, read as the reverse complement.
AGAAACGACACATTCACATTAAAATCTAACTAAATTTGAATTCACATTATAAAATCTTAATTAAAAGTAAAGCGTTACACTATATAAAGAATTTAAAACCTAACATTTCTAATTAGAAAAACATATTCACTAGAAGTCCACAAGTCGGATCTGAAAAGGATAAAATGTACGCAGACCTTACCGCTACCAGACTACCTCATAGAGATAGAGATGCACTTTCTGGAAGATCCTTAACGCAAATATATCAACTCCAGAAGCAGAAAATATTAGATACAAAACGACTATAGTGAAAAGCAATTGAAAACTCATAATATAATATGAGTAGTAAAATAAATGACGAACAATAACAACACAATATATAATGCCATGAATACCACTAGTACAATCCTATCACAAAACAAGACATCATCTTGCTCTTACTAAGCCTACCAGCCTTCTACCCTACTTTATATCGATGATTCTTCCTTAGCAATTAATTACATTTCCCAACATGCATGAAAACATTGGATTCTTCTTAGTAAATGTCGAGTATTTCAAGAATGGATCTATTACAAAGTGGACAACAACCTCGATTTACCCAAAGCTCTCTCGAACACACTCTACAAAATGTGTGACCACATGGTATAAATGCTGCTCCTTTTTTCCTTCTCATGCACACACAACACACACTATCACTCCCTGCACTCTGATCTTCCGTTAACAACTCTCCTTCATACACTTCTGTTTCCTCTAACAACCTCATCAACGACATCCTCATTGGTGTCTCCACTACATTTCTCGAGATATCTTCATCAGACCTCAATGAGCTTGACCTTGAACTTGAATGAATGTTGACTGCTTCACTATTCAAGCGCCTCCCATTAGGTCTTAACAGGCTTGAATGTGAGTCCGGGCTGGGCCTTGAGCCTAGATAAGTTGGTACATTATTCCTTGGGCTCGTTTCATCAGGTCTTGAATGTGGGGCCGGGCTGAGCCGTGAACCCAAATAAGTTGGTACATCATTCCTTGGGCCCGTTTCATCGGGTCTTGAATGTGGGGTCGGGCAGGGCCTTGAGCCTGAATGGATGTTGATTTCATCATTATTATCATGATCCCCTCTGAAGTGGCGTTCGGCGGCTAATGCGGCCGCCAAGTTTATCCTGGAACTTCCATCTTCTGCCGCCAGACATGATGTCCTAGCTGACGGTGTTTCTGGCGGTGTGTGAATATGATGATTCAGCACTTCAACGGTGTCATCATTTTCGTCATCAACCACGTGGAAAGTTGTTGCTGGCATGATACCCCAAGTGGACCCGCAACATCCGATTCCTTTTAATCCTAGCCGTTCAGTTAGACTCTTTCGTCGTCTTATAACTCGATCAACACCGTCCATTCTCTCTACTAGATATCCTTTTCTTTGATTATTTTCTTTTTTCCTGCAAATTTAACTAAAACCCAAAATTTCATCTATTTTAGCCATTTATAGATGAAAAGATTCAACATATATAGGATACAGCAAAACATGTGTCTCTATACAATTCCTATATATGAAATGTAATCGAGTTCAATGGAGAAAATAGAATATACACAAGTTTTATATTTTCAAAGAAATTTGTGGTTCAATATGAAAGTTATGTTTACTTTATATGCATGTTCAATTGAATTTAATATTTGCTGATAGACAATACATGTATGAATAATAATAATATGAAATCAAGACCACCACCACAACAATATTACCTAGTAAAATTTCATAATTGGAGTCTGAGAAAAATAAATTGTACACAAACTTTATCACTATCTCATAAAGATAGAGAGAGGTTGTTCTCGAAAGTCCCTCATCTCAACAGAAAATATTAGATATGAAACAAAATGACTAGAGTGAAAAGCAGATGATAAATTAATGACTCATCATGTTTGAATCTTGAATATATAATATAAACATATAGAGAAAGAGAATATATACACTTACAAAGAATCAAAAAGAAATTAATCCTCCATGGCCACTATACTATGAACTATTGCATCTTTTTTCCTGATTCAATTTAATTAGCATAAATTGAATAGAAAAAGAGAAAAGATGGGAGGAAGAAAAGTAAGGTATTTTTTGGTAAGAATAAATGGAGAAGTCAATGAAATGTGTTGTGTTTGTGGAAGAAAGATAAAGAGGGGGACTAGTAGGTATATATGACACTTTTTTTCTTCTATTAATTGATGCTTTGGAATTAGAAAACAAACAAAAAGACAGAATGGAAGGAAGAAAAAATCAAAAAAAGGAGAATAATAATTGGGGTGGTCTTTCCTTTCTAGTAGGTGGTTTGAAAATTAATTTACTTATCAGTATTTTGCTTTTCGAAGTCAATTTGATTGGACTTTAAAATTAAATAAAGTAGTTAAATTTAATGTTTGAAATCTAAAATTTATATGGTTGAAAACTATACAAAAAATATTATAAGTTGCAATCTTTCTCATATTAATATGATGAAAAATATATCTTAAAATGTAGGTCAAAGTTCATATAATTTGACCTTGATAAATGAAATTGTGACGAGTAAAAATGAACGAAGAAATGTGACAAATAAATTAAAACATACTAGAAGAAAATTTTAAAAGTTAAAATTATGTTTACATACATGTTATTTAAAACTAAATAATTTTTGGGAAGGGAAAAAAGGAGATAAGTATCTCTTTCCAGACGGCCTAATTACGCCTAAGATTACTTTATTTTGGGTGGAAATTAAAACTAAAGGAACAAAAGCATTAGTTATTATTTTATTTTCTGATTAAAAGTTTTTGAGTCTTTGACAAGATTCCTATTATTTTTTTAGTTATAATATTTCAGAAAAATTGCGTGTTTGTATAAGGTTTTAATTTTAGTTAGGTTAGTCGCCGGCCTTAAATTAAGTCAAAAGCTCACGGATCAAGACTTTTTCCATGTGGCATTTGCCTTTCCCTTTAGGATATTTTTTTTTTTAATTTTTCAAGGTATCCCCACAATCGACAGTCGTAACATTAGTCTTTCATGACACTATCAGCAGACTAAACGGTAGAGAACTGACCACAAAGTTTTTTTATTCACCAGAGATGAGGATCGTCCCTCCAACTTCTTGCTTAAGGGGTGAGGTGTTGAACCACCACACTGACCCTTGTGGTTCCTTTAGGATATCTCTTATTTGCTTTTAGTTATTTTAATTTATGTAATACTATTTTATTTTGATTTTTAAAAAGTATGAATAATTTTGTTAAAATATATGGTATAAAGTAATTTTTAAATTTCTATTCTGTTTACACTTTTTTGTTTCACTTTCTCTACTGTATCATTTCTTTGTATACTAACTCCTTTGTATTATCTTCAATTTCTAGCCCTTCAAATGTGGTATCAGACCTCCCAGAATCGTTGTCACTATTTCTTTTATAAGTTTCTTCCAATGCCTTCTCATGATTATTTTCAGGACTTGTTTAATTCCTCCAGATGGTAGAATTAGTCCAAACTATTGGAATTCTTCATTTCTTACTGAACTGAATCATCAACAATGATTGAACAAGTGATGGATTATTTCTACTTCTAGCGTATTACATAGGCAGCATGACACATCTTCAACATGTATACTCAAATAAGCTAATCTCCTCTTAGTAAGTAGCCTATGATGCAGAGTTAACCACATAATAAACTTATGCTTAGGAGGAGAGACATTGTTCCAAATGAGCTCAGCAATATCCCACTTCACCTGTGCCAACGCTAGTGCCATGTAGCTTTTCGATATAGAGTAGGCTCCTATTGCAGTGAGGTTATAATATTCCTGTGGATACCACTCCCTCATTCTATGATTTAGTGTGTTTAATTTTCTCCAATATCAGCTACTATCTCATGGGATCTTGTGATTTCAGATACTCATATCTATCTTAACGTAGATTTCATATACTCATTTCATTCACAAAGAGTCTTCTTTTAAAGCAAGCTGCTAGAGAAGCTTGCCAATTGAAGCTACATTCCAAGTTCCACATCCTTTAATATTGAGGCCTTCATATTTCTTTGGTATGCATACTCTATCCCAAGATACTAATGCCACCTTTCTTTTATCTATTGTAGTCCCCCAAAGATACTCCCCACACTTCTTATCCACCTCTTTTACAACTTTGTGAGGCAAGATGAATATAGACCCCCAAAAGTTATGAACAAATAAAATATTTTATTAAAGATAAAATAGAAGTTTTAAAGTTGAATTCTTTTTAATAGTTAACGCGTTTTTAGACAGATTAAAAAGAAAATTAGATCACATAAATTGACATAAAATGAGTACTTATTATTACTTATTCCATCCCTTTTTAGTTGTTATGCTGTTTTTTGAAAGTTAATTTGACTAATCAAATCTAAGTCGGATCAAATTTATTTAATATTTTGAAATAAAAACTTAAATATTAAAAAAAATAAAGAAAATATTATTAATTGTAACTTTTTAAATATCTATATAATGAAAAAAATACATCTTAAAATGTTAATCAAATTTATATAGTTTGACTCTAAAAATAAAAATTATGACAACTAAAAAGCAACAGAGAAGCGTATTTGTTACTTTTTCTATTTTAATTTATTTGTCCTATTTAACTTGACACAGAATTTAAGAAGTAACTCTTAAATTTTATGATATTAAATTAAAAATATATCAGATATATCAAAATATTCTTTAATCTTATAACCTTATGTGATATAGCAAGTTGAAATTAATTTAATTGCTAAAAGAAAGTTAAAATTTTAAATGAACTAAAACCAAAAATAAAATAAACAATTGAATGGGGAGTTTTTATTATTTACTTATCCTTTCATCTTTCTTTATGTTCAATCATTCAATTTGTAGTTTTGAGTCGTTAAACCACACATGTAATACTTCTTTTTCAAAAGAATGATAAACTCCATACTTGTTTGTTGACTTCAATATCATTGTTATTACTTAATGTATGTGATTTCATTTTTCCTTTTAATTTGGACCAAAATTAAGTTGAATCTCAATCTGATACATTATATAACTTTGTATAGTATTGTCAAATTGATTTAAAAGAACTGATAGAAATGCCGAAGGACGAGTTGCACCTCTTGGATTCCTTTCATTCGCTCATGTTTCGATTTCTAAGAATTTATTTAGATGATCTTATAACTTATTACTTATCTTTGTTAACTTAAAAGTTAAGTGCTTAAAAAAACATCTATTTTATTATCTCACTAAAATAATATAAAATATTTAAAACTTATCTTGACTTAAAAACACCTTAAAAAAACCAACCCTGTCGCTATCTTTATTGGGTCGAGCACAATTTATCCTTCAGTTTCATATTATATAACATGTTTAACTAGATGTAAAGTTTTAAGTAGGAGAAAAAAGGCAAATTGATAGTCAAAATTGAAATAATTAATTTCACGAAATATATTAACCTACGAGATAACTCCATCTCCCGTAAAAAAATGAAAAAAAAATTCCGTTACCGGGAATCGAACCCGGGTCTCCTGGGTGAAAGCCAGATATCCTAACCGCTGGACGATAACGGATTGATGTGAAATCGTTACATCAAATTTTATATAACTAAAACAAATACAATTTTTTTAAAAATGTAATTCAAAATAAATAAATAAATAAATAAATGCTTGCCCTGTTCAGCAACTTCATAAGAGGAAGCTGGCAAAACTTAAACCCCAATTTGTAACAATTCAATGTCCTCCTCTTCTCAGGTTCAGCTACTTTCTTTATTAGTATATTTTTCAATTTTTATTTTGGTGTTTTTTTTCTAGTTCTTGCATTGATGTTTAATTTATGTTTGATGGCAAAAAGGTTGGATTTTTTTGGTGCCATTAAGTGATAATTTGATAGAGGATGAGAAAATTTCCATACCCAAGATTCCGTTTTGGATCAGTTAATCTATTTATTTCAGCCCATTTCATTATAATAGTGAGTGATGTACTCTTAACAAAGAAATTTTGAAGTTGGCTGAAAACTAGGACTCATATATCTCAGTAGCATGAGTTTGGTTTTGTCTAGGTTTTTCTTTTTTGTGCGTGTTTTCTTGATTTTGCATTGATTTTGTTGTGTTTGATTGAAAAAAGATTGGATTTTTGATGCCACTGAGTGATAACTTTGAAGAGGATGAAAAAAGTTCCATACCCAAGATTCCACTAGTTTAGCTTTGTCTAGAATTTTCTTTTTTTTTTTGTGTGTGTTTTTTCTTGATTTTGCATTAATTTTGTTGTGTTCGATTGAAAAAAGATTGGATTTTTGGCGCTATTGAGTAATAACTTTGAAGAGGATGAGAAAAGTTCCACACCCAAGATTCCATTTTCTCTATTAGTAGCATTTCGATCAATTAATCAATTCTGTCCCGTTTCATTCTGATACTGAATAGTTTACTCTGATAAACAAATTTGAAGTTGGCTGAAACTAGAGATTCTCTAAAATCTAAATTGGCATCATATATATCAGTATTCAGTAGCATGAGTTTATTTTAGTTTTTTGTGTTTTTCTCGGGCGTTGATTTTAGTTTTTGTTTGATTGAAAAGGTTGAATGTTTGATGCCTCTAAGTGATATTTTGGAAGATGATGGGAAAAGTTCCATACTCAAGATTCCACTTTCTGAAGGACTTTACTTTAACAAACAAATTTTTGAAGTCGTTTAAAAGTAATGTTATAACTCCGAAACTTATGCGATACTACAGAATAAACATGTCTCAGCTAAGTTGGTAGCATGGTCCATGTATATCAGTAGCATGAGTTTAGTTTGTTTTTTGTTTGTGTTTTCTAGTTCTTGCACTGATTTAATTTGTGTTTGATTCAAAAGGTTGGAGTTTTGGTGCCTTTAAGTGATAATTTGGAAGAGGATGAGAAAAGTTCCATACCCAAGATTCCACTATCAGAAGGCCCTAATTGTGTAGGCCGCAATTGCATTCCCGTTACTGATAAGCGTCTCAGCCGCAAGCATATTACTATAACTGCCACCTGCACTGGCTCTGCTGATGTTGTCGTGGTACTTTTCCTCATGTTTTTTGTTTTTTCACGGTGATATTCATGTGTTAATTAATTGTTCAAATATATCATAATCATTCAACAATGTCCCTATCTCATTATTTAGTTAATATCATACATAAAACGAAGACACACGTGTGCTTGTGTGTTTATTTTGAATTATCCTTTTGTGACTTGTGATACTAGGATTCTTGACAGTCTGCTTGTTTGAGTCTGCAGTTTCGATGATGAAACTTCTGCTAAGTTTTCTAGGATTGTATACTGAGTGATTGGATGGATTGGTGGCAGTTCTTGAAAGTGTGGTGCTTAAATCCATGTATACATTGCTTATTAAAGGCATGAGTTCTGTCTAGAAGTATGCTGGTGTCCTTACTTCTTGATTTCCTGGTGAAGTCTTTTCTTTGGAATAAACATGGGACTGGATTGCAGGAAGGAACAAATCCAGTTGTTATAAGATCAAAGGGTGAGAGAAAGAAGCTTTTGTCCGGAGAGAGGTGGAAACTCGGAAGTGGTGATGTCATAGAGTTGATACCTGGGCATTACCTATTTAAGTATGTTAGCACAGGTCCTAAGGATGAAACTTCACCAGGCAACAAACAAAAAAGGCCTTTCAGTGATGAAAGCATTATTGACAACGGCCAGATGCATGGTAAGAAGAAAGCTCGAGAACTCTATCAAGAGGAAGCTTCAGAAATGGTTTGAATTCTTTGTTTCCTCATTTTGGCTCTATATAGATAGAATCTTTTAACACGTTGGAATAAATATGTATGGAAAAAGTTTCAATTTTTATTTCTTGTTTAAATCTTTGGCATACAGATTATGTTGCACAACAATGGCCAAGAAACAAATAGTTCTGCTGAGGCCATACGTCAGTTTAGGGTTCCAAAACACAAGTTGCCCCTCACATTCAGATTGATGAGAGTGCGTGGGCTGCCAGGATGGGCAAATTCAGAAGCTGTTTCTATTAGTGATGTTATTCAGGTAGAGTTATGCCTTGTGGTTGTTTTGACATTGGTTCTGTTTGGGTGAGATGTTGACCTTTCTAGATGTGTTACTGTTGACGAATTCATAAAGGGGAAAAAGAAGATGTGATGCAGTAAATCTTCTCAAATAAGATGTGATGTCAAGTTTGCCTCTGAATTCCCTGAACTGATGCTTCCCTAGTGAACTCGTGATCCTAGCTCCTTTCTTTTCTGAGCTTTAGACTCTTGCATATATTTATTTTTGATAAAGGACTCTTGTATATATTCATCCAATACTCTTCTACTATACGAAGTTTATAGGAGCTATATGGCAGCAAGACTTTAGAGCTATGCCGTTCAACAGGTAACAAGTGCTCACTATGTACCAATATGTCCTACAGATAGTTATTACTTGGTAAAATGTCCCACTGGTTGAGGATATAGGTGGACGTCTCCTTATATGGTATTAGGCAATCCTCATCGCATGAGCTAGTTTTTGGGGTTGAATTAGGACCAAGGTCCATTTTCGTTACACAGTTAGGGTCAGACAATCTCTATACTTGGTTCACCTAATCTTGCATCTCATGTTATATTATCCACGCTCTAGATGTCTAGCCCTGGGCGTGCAAGATGTTAGAATGTCTCATATTGGTTGGGGGAATGGACTGATGTTTCTTCATATTGTTTGTCTTTTGAGCATTTTCACCTCACACTCTAGCTTTTGGAGTTGAGGCAAACCCAGGGACCATTTTCCATATGATAATTGATAAACCCTTCTATTCGTGTATTTGTAATTGTTGGATAAGGTCTATGTTTGTGTTGGTGGATTGACATTGGGTCCTATTTTATCATAGGGTAATGTGCTTGTAGCTATCCTCTCAAATTACATGGTGGATATGGATTGGCTACTTTCTGGTGAGTTCTGTCATTTTTTCCTTATCCTTTGTTTTAGCATTGTTTATTTCTCCTATCATTTATGTTCTTCAACATCTTGGGTTGTCCAATGAAGCAGTTTCCCAAGTTATTTGTGGTTGCCATTGTTTGTTAGATACTCCTGTACAAGTTAACTTGCTTTTATGAACTAAATTAATCGTTTTTCTGTCTGAAGACTGGTTTACTGGTCCTTCCTTATGCAGCATGTCCAACTCTTAAACGGATTCCTAATGTTCTCGTCATTCATGGAGAAGGTGATGGTGCCGTGGAATGCATGAAGGTTTAAAAAAATCAAGTTATCAGAAACTGATGTTGTTAGAGCTTCTCTTAGATTAAATCTCTACTTCTCGTCTTCTTCCTTTACAGAGAAGCAAGCTTGCAAATTGGATTCTGCACAAACCTTCTTTACCTATTGCATATGGAACACACCATTCAAAAGCCATGCTTCTTGTCTATCCAACAGGAGTTAGAGTTATTGTACATACTGCAAACTTGATCTCTGTTGATTGGAATAACAAAAGCCAGGGATTGTGGATGCAAGATTTCCCCTGGAAGGATCAAAACAATTTGGGCAAGGATGGTGGATTTGAAAATGATTTGGTTGATTATCTTAGCGCATTAAAGGTACAGATGAACTCAAATGCAAAACTGAGTTTGAATTAACTCTCTTTTAATACAACTTTTTGTGCAAATTGCATTAACTGAGTGATCATTATACTAGTATTATTTTCTAACCTCAAGAATTGCATCCCTTTGTAAAGCTTATTCCAAATAACAGTACAGATGGAAGTGTGAATTAACTTACGTGATCTTAAACAAGTAAAAAACCAATGTTTCGGTTCATGAACAAAGAAATTAAATAGAGAGATGTTTACAGCCTCTATGCAATTAGTTTTTTGATGGCCAGAGCACAAGCTTGTCCATGACTTGAGCTAAGGCATAGGTGTAGAGACAGTTGAAACATAGATCAGGGAAAATACCTTCAACTATCTGGTGGACACCGTTTTTAGTTTATGGTTTCTTAATCTTGATGTCCAATTTATTCATGTAGTACAACCATTTGTTTTTGCAATATTAAAAATTGACAATTTTTCACTTTATGTGGAGAGCTATGACTATGTTTATATGCTATTTTAGAGGAAACAGTTCCTTGTTATGCAATAAATCAGGACCAAGGAGCTTCAGACTTTCTTGGTGTCTGCATTCTGATGGCATTTAGGCTTTTCCCCTTCTTATGAAATTACCCTATTCTGTAAGAGTACCTCCTTTTTCCTGGAACTTGTTTGATTGTGTTAAATCTTTTTGCAGTGGCCGGAATTTACTGTTAATATACCAGCCCATGGAAGCTGCAAGATCAACTCCTTGTTCTTCAAGAAATTTGATTACAGTAGCGCATCGGTATTTGCTCATTTCTTTTACTGTAATAATCTTTTGTCAGCCTTGCTGAAACTCTATCTCCTTTTGCACACATTTCACGTGATGATTCAGTACTCAGACGATGTGGTGCCTGAATTTTACCAATTCATTTCTTTGCTGTCGATTCTCTTCTCATTTACTGCTGAGGCCTCACAACTAAAAAGGACAATAATAAATGAAGAAGTAAAAAAACAAAATAGAGCTGATAAACATGGCATTTCAACGTCACGTTTTGAAACTAGGTATCTTTGTTTGGTGAAAATGTTTGCTCTTCAAAAATACCATTGGTGCATGTCAGATTTTCCGAAAGTAGTACATTTTTGGTGGATCTGATACGATGGCAACAACGTTTTTGGAATGTCCGAGCAACATAGCTAGGTATTATGCCCTCTTTCACTATTTATCATGGTGGCTGATTCTGCATTTACGATTTTTGTATCCATGTGGGGGTGAAGTGACAAAAAGTATAAGTCATTGGTTGGAATTTCATAGAACTCTGTGGGGCGAACCATTTGTGATACCATTTAAGGTGCAAAGTAATGACATGACCTTGAAATTGTCATTTCTCGAATTCCAGGTCAGGCTAATTGCATCTGTGCCAGGATATCATTCAGGTCCTAGTTTGAGGAAGTGGGGACATATGAAGTTACGTACTATTCTTCAGGAATGTACTTTCGGCAAAGAATTTCAGAAGTCTCCTCTTATATACCAGGTATCCGTATCCGTATTTTTTGAGTTTCATTCAGCTCCAAGGATTCTTTCACCAGATGTTTCTATATCTGGCCTGCATTATCAAATATCATCAACATCTGTACCTTCAATTGCCTCCTGCAGTTCTCCTCCCTAGGCTCTTTGGATGAGAAGTGGATGACGGAGTTTGCCTCTTCAATGTCAGCTGGAGTTACAGATGATAAAAAACCTTTGGGCATCGGGGAGCCAATGATAGTATTTCCAACTGTTGAAGATGTTAGATGTTCTTTGGAGGTAATGTTGAACAAGTCTAATATAGACTATTAGTGGCATCACTAATTTGACTTGTGGATGTCAAACATAAGTTTCTTGAGAATCCTCTCTGCTATGTAAAGGATAATCTGCAGCCTATTAATGGCACTATACTTTAATGTATCTTTTTTATTCAGTTGACATTTGCAATAGATGTGATTGAAATCTTGAAAAGTTACAGTGAAATTTATAGTGTGTGGCGTCATTCACTTGCTATTTTAGATGCTTATTGACTTCATAAGTGAAATCTGAGTCCTCCTTTGATTTATCGATCATGAATTTTAGTTCATCTTGCTTCATCTTCTAGGGATATGCAGCTGGAAGTGCCATTCCCAGCCCATTAAAGAACGTGGAGAAAGAGTTTCTGAAGAAGTATTGGGCTAGATGGAAAGCTAACCACACCGGTCGTTGGTTAGTATCCTTATAAAATTTTGAATTTCCGAAAAATTAGTTTCAAACCCTGTAAATTTCTCTCTCAAATTCCTTACCTATGGCTGCATCACCTAAAGCTTTTACCTCTTAGAGTTTTCCAATAGGAGCACTGTGGACTATTACTGTAAGTAATCACTGTGTCACAATCATAGAAATTCAGGCATAGTCGCGTTAAGTAGTTGTATACTTAAATTATGACGTGAGTTCTCTTCTTTTTTCTTTTTAATAAACTTCCTAAGGTTTTTGGTCTCGTCAAATGTGAACAAAATGATTACCCAAGACCATTTGAGGAGCAAAACAAACCATCCCTCCACCAATGTGGCAATGTACTACTCTAAACCCCCCACAAGGACCGCCAACTGGAACGTGGATATGTCATATGGGATGTGCAAGATGAGGACATACAATAACAGGCAACTTCTTTCAAAAATTTGGAATAGAGGAAGTGAAGAGCTTTCTTTCTCAAAGAAGAAAGTTAACAAACTTCTAAAGGAGAATATTTTCCAGAGTAGGGACTTATATCCTTGGTTCTAAGTGAAGAAATGGATATGGAGCGTAACTCAACCCCAAAATTTAGCTCAAGAGGTGGACATTGCCCAAAACCATACAATGAGACAAAGTAGGGAGATAAGTGGTGATAATAGTGAAAGATTGCTTATACTTGTTGATGTTCTCTTGTGGTGGCAATGAAGGCTGTTGCACTTGCGCTAACTTTTCAGGAACTTGTCTCTAGTGGCACTGGAAGGCTTTCCGAGCATAACCTGTTCTAAACTTCTTTTTGATAGGGTTTCTAGTGGTAAGAGTCGAAGCTTATGCATGCTGTTGTCTGATCAAAAAAGCTTATGCATGCAGTTGCTACTTTTATCCTACTTCGGCTGTATGCTTTGCTGAATAAATTGCTGACGACTGTTATAGATTCTATTGACGATACCAAGTACATGAAAAGAAATATATCCAATATGTAGTTGTTGTGAAGTGTCCTAATGAGACTGCCTAAAATTTGTTTCAATTCTGTCCCATTTTAATAAACAATGTTGTCAAAGGCACACTTAAGTCCTTAAGCGAGGCACAAAGCATCTTGAGCGCTTTGCCTCGCTTAGCGGGTGCTTGAGCGTCATAATCAAGACTATAAGATATGCTTTTCCTTGCCAAAGAGTGTAATCCTAAAGACGTGAAACGTGACTCTGAAAAATTGATATTTCACTTTATTGTAATTTTGTTTTGGTTTCTGTCCTTTGTTTTTGTTACTTATGCTTATATTATTAGTCTCGAACTACACACGTATTGTATTTTTTTTCTTCATTTGTGCCTTTCTTCATTAGAGCCCACGCTATAGTTGCGCTTTATGCTTATAGCCCAATGTAGATTATTGTTTTCTGTGCTTTTTCGTCTTTGATAACACTGTGAACAAAGAAAAGAATTTCTTCATTTCTAACGTGATAACAGAAATTTCCATCTGAATATTGCATGAGGTTTGCTGATATATACTGGTTAATTATAACTGCTGATGAATCTAGTTGCAAATCAGATTTCCCTTCTCTTTTAGCTCCTGTTTTCATTGATTCTCTTGAGAAAAAATACTTACCTTTTGTTCTGCAAATCTTCAGCCGTGCAATGCCTCATATTAAGACGTTTCTACGTTACAATGGTCAATCGTTAGCGTAAGACTTACTTAGACTCTGCTCCTTTTTTCTTAAGATTTCATTTTCCACTAGTGTTGGATGATTGCTTTTGTTAATATTTTGTCTTCTTTCTCTGTTAAGACAGATGGTTATTGCTTACTTCATCAAACCTCAGCAAAGCTGCATGGGGCACTCTTCAGAAGAATAATTCTCAGTTGATGATTCGTTCCTACGAGGTATTTTTTTCGTCCACTCTGGAGACTAGAAGCATCTTAGAAACAAACTGAAATAGACTGATGAAACTTGAACATATATCCGTTTAACATATAGATATGTCTCATTTATCCGTTTCATCTTGACTTGAGATTCCAGAAATGACGCTGATTGTACAACTTACTTCTGTCCTTGGCAGCTAGGGGTGCTCTTTCTGCCATCGTCTGTTAAACGTGGCTGCGGATTTTCTTGTACAGATAATGTTTATCCATCAGAGGTACAACTATCATCTAGGTTTTATCGTGTTAAGGTTATGCTTTATTAGCTTGATATGTATAATTCCTCGGATTTATAGGGTGAAACTAGCGCGCACGAAGGGAAAAAAATAAAGCTGGTAGCTCTAGCTTGGCAAGGAAAAGGAAATGATTCTTCTTCTGAAATAATCAAGTTGCCAGTGCCTTATGAGCTTCCTCCAAAACCATATTCCCCTGAAGGTCTTATCTCCATCGTTTCCTTATTGAATTTCTATTTCAGTCAGACCTCTCTATAATAACCGTCCTCAATAACAAAACTTCACTACAACGGTCATGTTTTCTTTGAAACCAATCTTCCGTGTAACAACATTTCTCTTTAATGGTCAAAATATTATTAGTTATAGAGAGGTTCGACTATGTACTGCCCTCTGAATGACATCCAGCTCACTGCATTTTTCGTGTAACGCAGATATTCCTTGGTCATGGGATCGTCGATATACCAAGAAAGACGTCTATGGACAAGTTTGGCCAAGATAAGTAAAGCTATTCATCAACCAGGGCTCCTGATGTTCCAATGATGGAATCGATGTGTTACGTGAAACGTTAATAAACGACTGTTCGAGTTCTTGATTCTGTATATTTTTAGGTATGAATTGTTAGAATGTTGATGCCATAGATTGGAGTCCTTGCTTCTGTATATATATTCTAAGACATGAATCTTCAGAATGTTGATACCATTTATCAGCTGGTTTTCCATATACAATTGATTCCCACCCCCACACCCGGGCGTTTGAAAAGTAATTTTTATTTTTCATTGTGAAAATGATTTTTCAGAAACAATCTCTCTATCTCTATGAAGTAGTGGTAAGGTCTGCGTATATTTTATCCTCTTCAGATGTCACTCATGGGATTTCATTGGGTTTCCACTGGGTATTTGTTGTATTGTGAAATTGATGTTTGAAACTTGGAGTTTTTGAATTTTTGTCAGAAATTTAGAGTGAATTATTTATTTGAAAAGATGGTCACAAATGTTCCTAAAGTATGTTAAATTTGTAAAATTCGTCATTTATTAATAGTTTGGCTCAACTATAGTTATGCCTCTTGTGACATAACTTATGTTCATCCTTGTAACTTGTGAACAATTGTACCAAAATCTGATAAAAAAACTTGTAAATAATTTGAATATATTTATCGATATAACTTGCGAATAAGATAAATTTTATTATTTTTGCAATACTTATGTGGTGCCACTATTTTTCTCAAATTCGCGATGTGAATTAAATTAGATGGATAATTAAATTTTAGGTTGGCCACCATGTTAGGGTCCTAATAAACATCAATATTTTTTTATCTGGTAATAAATGAAAGATAATTTTGGCACCTGAGATTTTAACAATAAGTCCAAATGTGTGGATCAATATAAAAGTTGAAAATTCATTTTTTTAAAAAATAAATAAAATTTATTCCTATATAAATCTTCTCTCTCTATGCTCTCATTTTCAATTTTTTTCTGCATTTTCATACAATTTACAAGAAAAATAAATTAATTTTTTTCAAGATTTCTAGTTTCATCTCTCCACCACCCACCCCTATCTGTGTTTCTTCTTCTGGTCAGGTAATTTTTTTTAAAAAAAAATCAAGATTGTATTTTTTTTTGTTGTTGTTGTTTAATGCGATGCGAATTCAGATTAGTCGAGTTGCAATATAGATAGCAGATGAGAATTCCCCCCCCAAAATTGATTTTTTTCAATCAAGATTGTGTCCTTTCCTTTTCTTTTTAGTTGTTCATTAATGTAATGGATCCCACGTGATACGAATTTGTATTAATCCGTCTGTATTATGAGCAGCGAATACCAATTGAAAAATCCAAAAAATAAAAATTGCTCTTTAATTTTTTCAATCAAGATTGTGTTTTTTTTCCGGTTGTTTTTAATATTATGGGTTCATATGCGATGCAAATTTGAATTAATTAGGTTATAATATAGTCCTGGATAATAGATGAGATTTTTTTTTAAAAAAAAGTTGTTATTTAATTTTTTTTGAGACCCTGAATTGCTATTTTGATTATAATATACATTTCTATCATTCTCAATTTTTTTTTCCATTCGGTGTTTGATACTTGCGTTAAAATCTGACTAATTTATATTTGCACATTGCCGGTTCCATTTCTGAGAGCAATGCACTCCCAATAGGATTTTTTTCGATTTCTATGAGTCAAACCCAGTATGTCAAGTATGGAGGGATTACAATCATCCCACGAATACCATGTAGATGCAAAAATATATATTCCAATGCCTAGCATCCCCTGACAACATAATATTAGCGTCGATTTCAGTACATGATAAGAAACTCGTAAAAACATGATACTTTGAGTGTGTTTATGATCATGAAATCGCGGATTAAACAGGCAATCATCTATTTCATCAAATAACTGCATTTTTTCTGTGTTTTTTTCACGCTGTTATTCTGTTCTTATATCCATGAGCTTTCAAGTGAATCGCATTCTTTTGTTTTCGACGTTTCAGCTGGAATTTTGCATTCAAGGTTTGTTCTCTCCGTACTTGTGAAAGCTAGGTTCATGTCTGATCTCGACATCCAAATCCCTACCACCTTTGGTACGTCGTGTCTATTCTTCCTATTTCAATCTATTTGTCTGGTTTTAACTTTGTAATAAGAGCTTTGAATCTTGTTATTTTAAGATAAAAGATACGAAGAACGTACCATAATGGACTTTAGAAAGTTGAAATTAAAGAGTTAGTAGAAAAGGAAAGAGTTGTTCGTTTTGAAACAGAGTAAAAAGGAAAGTAAGACAAACAAATTGAAACGGAAATAGAGGGAGGGAGTAATGTGTTGCTGATGCAATTTATTTGTGCTGGTCTACACAATCCTCCCCGTTTATTTCTCTGTTTTCGACTAACTACTGACTGTTTTTGTGGCTTGTATCGTGTGGACAGATCCATTCGCTGATGCAAATGCTCAGAACTCAGGCGCTGGCGCGAAGGAGTATGTGCACATTCGAGTTCAGCAGAGAAATGGAAGGAAAAGTCTGACTACTGTTCAAGGCCTGAAGAAAGAATTCAGCTACAACAAGATTCTGAAGGATCTCAAGAAGGAGTTTTGCTGCAATGGTACCGTTGTGCAAGATCCAGAACTCGGACAGGTGAATAACTGATTCAATTACTCTTTGGACCTAAAAGAAGACGACTCTCGTTATTTGGACCAACCTATGACTAAAAAGAATGAGTTCTACACTCTTTTTCACATAATTGATGCTATTCTTTCTACTCTTTTTGTATGAGATACCGAGGAACAAAAGATTTAAGGAAGGCGACTCTCGTTCTTTGTACTAACCTATGACCAAATGAAACGAGTTCTTCACTCTCTCTTTCACATAATTGATGTTGTTCATTATGCTCTTTGTCTCTGAGCTTCCGAGGAACAAAGCACTTAAGGAAAGCAACTTTCATTCTTTGAACCAACCTACGACCAAATAAAAACGAGTTCTTTACTCTTTTTCTCATAATTGATGATGTTCTTTCTACCTTCTCTCTGAACTAACAAGTAACAAAGGACTTTAGCAAGGCGACTCTCGTTATTTGGACCAACCTATGACCAAATAAAAACTAGTTCTTCCCTCTTTTTCACATACAACAGGGTGGAAAAGGTTACAATAGCAAGCCTCAAAAAGAGAGTCAAACCAGAGGTGAATCCAAGATTTGAACTTTATGAGTACAACTTCCGGATTCAACCACAACTCATTAGAGAATGTCTGAACGCGTATCTAGCTTGTTTGACCTCTAATAATCGTTTCATTCACACAGGTTATCCAACTTCAGGGTGATCAGCGGAAGAACGTGTCAACCTTTCTCACACAGGTTCCCCAATTCATCTTCTGCTCGTTCCTCGACATCCAATATACACAAAAACGTTCCAAGTAAACACGATTTTCTCATACTTTTTGTGATTTTTTAGGCTGGCATTGTGAAGAAGGATAACATCAAGATACATGGTTTCTAAACACAAGCAAAGAAAGGGGATTTTCATTACATCAAGCGCTCTACGAGCAACAGTTTCTGAGTTAATTCAAACACATTTTTACCCCCAATATATATATAGCAAGAAGCTTGGTACATTAGTAGCTATTCTGAATCCCCCAATGGAGGTGGAGAATCTGCCCAAAAGTTTTAGCACATCATTATATTCTTCTATTTTGGATCAACATTATTGTATGTCTCATTCTGTATATAGTTTACTACTACTATCAATATCCATTTGCTTATTTCAATGAACTTTTTGTTGGTGCTTAATGTACTAAACTACTCTGTCCGTTTCAATTTATTTGGTTGATTTTGATTTGATAAAGTCTGTAATTAAATAATAGTGTAGAAAGAGGAAAACATAAAGCAAAAAGAATATCTGAGTCCATGTAGTTAAGTAATTTAATCCTCTCATTGTACCCAAGGTTATGAATTATTTCCTCCCGAGATAAAATAAACGTTAAAGAAGTAGTGTGGTACCTCAAAGTTCAATAACACCGGCGAATTCAAGAACAACAATAAAAATAACACAAAGACTCTTCTTTGATTTTGAGAAGATGTATGCAGAATATGGAAATATTGATGATCGAAAACTGAGAGGAGACCTCTCTATTTATAGCCAACAATGGGTGCTCACTCTTCTGTTCAGAACAGGCAAAATAAATTTTGTCTAAAAAGTTCATCAAAACAATCATTTGCCGAAGTCGAGCGATGACGACAACGGTGCGAGGGAGTCACCTCTACTTGACACTTTAAGAGCTAAAGGAAGTGTTTCCTAGTATAAGGACAAAACTTTTTCTTTATTCTACCAATAAGAGAGAAACGACTCTTTAATTTCCCTTTACTTGGTTTCCCATATTTCCTAATTCTCCCCATTCTCATTTCCCAATGCGCACCTTACTTTAAGCCAGCATGATTTGTCTGACTAAGTCGGGTGTACACTTCAATTTTGACGTTGTACTATGTCAGATTCTCCAAAAATGTACTAGTTTTAGATAATCCGACACGCACATATTGATAGTTTTTGAAGAAGGCGAGCAACATAGTGTATGGAGTTTAATTAAGAAAGTAAAGAAACATTTTTAATTTAGACAACATGAAACTTGTTTAAGATGACAAATTTCAAAAAAGAAAAAAAAATGAAGGCTTCAATAATATAACAATAAATTCAATAATACAATAGGCATGACAAAATCATACAAACATATACACTCAACATCAAAAATATATATATATGTATATGATCAAAATACTCCTTCCTCTCGCAATATATATATATTTTTTCTTAACCTATGTTCAAATATTTAATTATTCCCATGGATTTAACCAACATTCCTCAGGCTTCTTAGGAAACCTCTCAGTATCTTGACAATAATCATAAATTACAAGATTTCTTTGTACCCAAGCATAGTCCAATTTTTGGTCACTTGATAAATGCCAAGAATCATATTGATCCCACCAATTTTTTGTTGTTGTTGAAACACAAGAAGGATATGGATCTTCCCATTGACAACCATCAACACTAAAATCTTTGTAAGATGAAACAAATGGTTGGTTTTTCCAATTTGTTTTCTCTAAACCACCTCTTGTAGCCCAATCATCTGCATTCCATATACTTGAAAACAAGTACATTGGCTTCTCATTTGGGAAGAAGTTGTTTGTGTAATTCGCGTTTTTGTATACCCTTATTGGTACCCTATCCACGAAAAACCTGCATATGTACGAAGATTGTGATGTTAGAACATTCTGATTGTTAACTTGAGCAGTTTGAATTTTGTATTTCTATTGGCCTTCAGCAAGTAGACAGAAGTCGTATGTGTGTCTACTTGTTCAATTTTATGTAAGTTTAAGTGTTACTTGCACACATTCAGAGTTGGAGGTCTCGAATGCCAACTGAGACCATAGTTATTTATCTATCTCTCATTACTAGTGCACGAATAACCACTTTTCGGACCAATATTTGAAAAATAGTCGGTCTTTGAAAATTCTTTATAAAAGTAACCACTTTTAGTGTGGAAACACCATAGTGATATTATGTTTTCCAAACTCAAACTAGTGAAAACTTCAAAAGATCATCCTGATTCTTGATTTTGATGTTAGTTCTGATCGTTAACTTGAGAAATTTGAATTTTGTACTTCTATTGGCCTTGAGCAAGTAGACAGAAGACGTGTGTGTCTACTTGTTTAATTTTATATAAATTTAAATATTTACTCGTGCATATTCAGAGTTGGAGGGCTCGAATACCAACTCAGGCTATAGTTCTATTTCTCATTACTAGTGCATGAGTAACCACTTTCCGAACCGATATTTGAAAAAAAAAGCCATTTAGCCACTTTCCGGTTCAATATTTAAAAAATAGCCAGTCTTCGAAAATTCATTATAAAAGTAGCCGCTTTTCATGCAAACACCGTAAAAGTGTTATGTTTTTCAAACTTAAACAAGTGAAAAATCCAAAAGATCATCCTGATCCCTGATTTTGAAATCCATAACACTATCACGAATTTTAATAATCAACTTTTTTTCAATTATAACAGCTCGAAAAGTGGCTATTTTTGAAAATTTTCCTTTAGATCAAGATTCTAAATTCCCAGAGTTCAAATTCAGGACATCTCATTCCACGTAAAAGGTTCTTATCCATCCTATCAAACTCCACATTGATAATTAACTTCGAGTTATTTAATATAGGATATTATAATACTAGAAATTGAAATAGGTACTTACACAATTTGGTGAGTGTTCCAAAGAATTGAGTAGGTGTGAAAATCTTCAGTAGGGTCAAACCATAAAACATGTCTCATCTCACGATTACCAGTTCCATTCTTGTACACATTTGTTTGAATAAGATAAGGTTCACCTGTCCTATTTCCCAAGAACTCAAAATCTAATTCATCTCTTGTTGGTCCTGCTCCATCTTCTGTGCACATCTGCGATCACAACATATTCAGTATAATTTCATGAGTATAGTTTGGGAAGAGTTGTTTGTATACACAGTTTGTGTCTACCTTGTAAAGGTCGAGACACTGTTAAAATCCCCATTATGCATACTACAATAACATATTCAGTGTAATCTACTAGAGTCTGGGAAAGATTGATTTGTACAGAGATTTTACTACTATTTTGTGAAGGTAGAAAGGTTGTTCAGATCCCCATTAAACATATCGCTTAGATTTATGCAATATCGACGGCTGTGTGTTGGATCCTCCAAAAATAGTAATTCCTTTATCCTATTTTATGTGGTACCCTTTCTTTTTTAGTTAGTTATAATAAGAATGTCACCTTACTAGAATTAAAAATAATTTTTAATTAAAAATTTTCATTTTACCCTTTATGAAATGATTTTCAACCACACAAATATCTATGGATGATTTTAGATCACAAGTTTCAAAAATTTTCCCTTTTTTCTTAAACAACGTATCAAGTCAAATGATGACACATAAAATTAATGAAACAAAAGGAGTATATATTTGGATCTGATAGGGATGCGACAATAATGTTAAAGAGTCCAAGCAATATAAGCTAAACATTTATAAAAATAAAAATAAAGTAAAATACAGTCTACAATGGATTAAAAGGATACTGACATTATAAAAAATTCTTTATACTTTAATTTATCTATACGTTATATCCATATTACTTTTGATTGCTAGAATTGACACATGTCCAAAATTAACTAGTGATATTTGTGTTACGATAGACTGTTCACGTTATATCTTGCGTATAAACATGAGACGACCATCTCTTTTAATATAAAATTTTTTACACGATCAGTCTATATACATATAAAAATATATATATCCTCAAAAATTTTTGAAACTTACATAATAAGCGGTCACAACACCAGCAGAGTCACCTCCCACCAATTTCAATTTCATACTGAACCATCCAAATCTATATTTCTCCTTGGTCATAAATCCACATCCTATATAAACAAAATTCATCAAGCAGAATTAGAATTTTGAGTTTATATATTTTAAAATCTTAAAAAAAAATACAATTTACTAGATTTTATATAAATTGTTTATACATATTAATTAAACATGTAATTTAAGTTGAAGATACAATGCTTAATTCCTAGACGAAACTCTAGCTCTGTCTCTTAGCAATAACATAATTAAATAAAGATTCAACAACAACAATAACATATTCAGTGAAATTCTACGAGTGGGGTTTGAGGACGGTAAAACACTCGATTCAAATAGTTGAAAATGGTATTGAAAAATATTGAATTCTTGAATTTTAATCACCTGCTTTTTTGTCCAATGATAAATACCAGATCTGTCCATCTTCAGAAGTCTTGAAATGAGTTTCTGGACAACTTTTACTAAAATTGTCATCAAATGAACCTTGTATTTCAGCTTGTGTTGATGAAAAATGTACAACAATTATTGCAATAAGTACAAGAAAATGAGCTATTGAAGAAGCCATTTTCTCCAAAAATAAAATAAAAATGGAATGGAAAACTTCACAAGAGGAGCTTGAGAAGTGAAGCTTCTTAACAAGTTTGAATTCTTTTGGAGAAGAATATAAATAAAATAAAATAAAATAAAATAAAATAAAATAAAATAAAGAAAGTACAGCACACTAATCACTAGTTTTGGTCATGTAAAGGGCAAAAATGGTAATGAAATTTTTTCCCATGTTTATTGTTTATTGATTGTTTTTAGTGTTTATACTTTTTTAACCTTGGTATATATAAAAGATGAAACTTCTCTCCTTTTAATAGGTCTTTTTAAAGCAATAAAGTAAACAGAAAACAATAAAATTTGTAAAAAGTATTGCTCATCTATTTGAGAAGAATAATTTTTTTTTCCTATAATGGAAAAGAGAATATTACTATTTCTTTTTTGATACTCTGTAAGTTTCTATAGTTTTATGTTGTTTTGATTGTTGATCCCGTAGAGTCTATCAGTTAATTTTTTTCCCGTTATACATAGTTTTTTATTTTTATATTGGTATCTTTAACTATATTAATGATCAAATCATGTCACACACCATCAAAATTATAGTGAAATAGATAGGATCCAGCCTTTGAAACACATGCGGAGATTCAATGAACGTCAAAGGTGTCATAATCAAGATAGCAACGTTCTACAAGTATATATATCAAAGTAGAGGTCTTAGAATTCCTCCTCCAATTCGTGTTTTAATCTTTAATTAGTATTTTGAGTTTGAGTTCTGTCAGAAGACGAAAATCTTAATAATAATAACTTGTAGGTGACATGACTCTAAATTAATCAGAATTTCAACACAAATATCAAGGAAAATCAAACAAAAATCATTTTACACGTAGTTTTTACCAATTAAAAATGTTTACCCTTCTAAACTTTTAGAAGGGCAATTTAGGGATTGTCTCCACAATCACATATAATCCAAATGACCGACAAGCTGGAAAAAGCAATTGCCAGAAAGATGAGGATGGTGAAATGTCCATAATGCCCATGGACTTTCACTGTTTTTTGTATGTAGAAAAATGTCAGTGGGGTCTAAGATGCCTGCATATGGGAACATGACTCCATTTGATTTGTCTTATAATATAATATTAGACACTTGTTGGATTTGACAACTGGATTTTGCTCTTGTGATTGGCCCTCTAGAATACAGTGTTTGGTTTGTTTATTGCTCCAATGATAACAATATCATCGATCGATGTCCGATATTTATCTTAGAACTTGATAAATTTTTATTCACGTTAGAATATTATGTCGTTTTGAAATAAAACTATCTTTATTGAATATGTCTCACGATCTGAACTCACAGATCATGATGGTGTTTACTGGCAAGTCTAATCTTGTTCCGAAATAGCTAGTAACTGGCATAACAGAACAGTCTAACTAAATGAACATAAGCCCAAACTAATATTAGACATCCATCAACATAACAATAGTAAAATATTCCCTCCCAAGATATGAAAGTCACCTATATAAAACTCTACTAGACGGTAGGCTCTATAGAGATGAGACCAGCGAACCTAGGTCTCTGATACCAACTTTAAACCGGCCAATATTATGAAAAATTACACACCTTTCAAACGAGCCACCAGGTAATCGAACTGTCAGCGCCATCGAGTCATAAATGACTTAGGGTCACTACTAGCAAGCTCTAATCGATGCAAAATACCCAAAAAGGCATAAATGACCGATAGTATCATTATATATGATTTCATTCTTAGGATTCAAATGGGAAATCTTTAATTAAGAACGAGAGAATATATATCATCTCATTGCAACCTTTGATGGTAACAACAAAGAGGTTTGTTTAGTTAAATTACATTTTTTTTTTTTAATTTAAGAGAAGATCAGGACAAGACGAGTTGTTTATATTACGATAAGTGTCAAGTAAAATTGCGGTAATGTGCCCCCAAAATCTTAGTTTGAAAAGTGTTTCTTGTTAGAAGTGATTTTCTAAAAAGTATTTTTGACGAACAATATTTTGTGTTTAACTTATTTATTTTTTGGAAAAGGAAAATGTAAAGAAGATAAATAAGTAACTGGGCCAGCAAGCTAAATTAAGGGGGAATATTTTTTTTATATTAATCATTTGACTTTACTACTTTGAATCTCTGTAATTATAGAACAAACTTTATTTTTTAAATCTTTTATTTTATTATGAAAAGCAGAGAAATTATAATTATGGGGAGAAGAGCTAAGAGGTGCTAGGAATAAAGATGACCGACATGCCCGTGCTTCCATTACTCTATGTCTAATATAATAACTTTGTGTTGAGTGATTTAAAAATTTGAATTTTATGAGTTTACGTTTGAAATTTTATGATGATAATATATTTGATGTGTTCGAGTGAAGTTTATTATACTACTCATTTAGTAAAATTTCTAGCACATTAATATGATTCGAGCTTCAGTAAATGAATCAGTATTTATATACTTTATATCTGTTCGTGTTGATTTCGTGAAGAAATATATTTTCAGCGTATAAATATCTTAATATTTTATTATTTAATCATGACAAGTAATGTGGCTCATAGTAGCGGAATTAAAATTTAATTAAGGAGGTTCAAAATTTGAAGAAGTAAACACACAAACTAATCGAAATGGATTCGATATCTATTATGTATATATAAAAAATTATTTTAACCTTCTCACTATATGCTGGCTCCACCCCTAGCGGCTTGATATTAACATTGAGTGTAGTTTCTAATTTCGTCCCATTTCCATCGGTGAACAACAAGGGCAGAGCCACATGGGTGTAAGAAGATTCATTCGAATCTCTTTTTGACAGAAAGTTACTTGTATATAAAGTTAATTTTTTTATATATATATATATAATCAATATTAAATTTTCTTGCTTTGTTTTTCATGTATTTACATTTACATATTTTAAACTGTTTAATAAAAATTTAGATTCCGTCACTCATAAATGTTAGTAGTATATGATACTGTATCATTCAAAGGCAAATGCCCCATGTGAAATCCAACAGTAGTACAGCTTTGAGCCAGTAAAGCATTGTCTCCGAAAACATATGCACATACTTCTTCCGTTTTATATTAAGTGAATTGTTGGGGAATTTTGATATTTCAGAAATTTTTTTCAGTTTTACCCTTCATTAATTAAGTTTCTAATGTTGAGTTTTGTATGAGAAATAAATGATGCATTGAATGAGTGTGTGGAGTTTGAAAAAGATAAAAATGGAAAAAATATAATTAAATTTTATCTTTATTTTTTTTTAATATATATGAAATGACCCGATAATTCACTTAATATGATATGAAGGGAGTACTATTTTTAAGATGTAAATGGCTTTTTGCCACTTTTTTATATTTTGATAGCAACTAATTATAATAAGTTAGTGTTATTATTAACTAAATTATTGGCAAGTTATGTGAAATAAAGTTGAGGTATTACTTTAATTTGTTGTTTAGCTTACAAATTCTAGAGGAAATTGGATAGTAATTATAACTGTGAGGTGGGATAGTTAATATTCTTTAATTCATAGATATTTTGAATTTGAATTTTTGAAAATAGAAGAGATCTTGATGGAAATGTCTCCTCCATAAATGAACTAGCGCAATACACGAATTCGAATTTAATAGAGTCTTACCATAAATATCGCGAGTGGTATAGTCGGAGTTTTTCATATCTAGTATTTTTTACTTTTGGGGATGATATTTTTGAGGTGAGGGTTTTCCGAAAATAATCTCTCTATATTTGTGAGTTAGTGGTAAGGTTTGCGTATATTTTAACCTCCCCAGACCCCACTTGTGGGATTCTACTGGGTATGTTGTTGTTTGGTATAGTTAAAACTTTTATTAAGAAGTGTCGAAATATAAAAAAATAAATTTACAAAGAAATCAAGGAGTGTATATATACATATAAAAAATTATTTTTGATGAAGGAGTGTCAGTCAACACCTTTCAACAGCATGTGGCGTCGCCACTGAATATCGAGCACTAGATAAGAAATAAACAAAAAGAGTATGTTTATGCTAAAACAAACAATCTGAAGTTTTCAAATTCTGAATTTGCCTTTGCTCCGATTGATACGATGATAGCGATCAATTTTATTCCATCCATGACATTGATCATATGGGCCTTTTTTTTAA
Source organism: Solanum clarkiae (assembly GCA_011800125.2). Taxonomy (NCBI): domain Eukaryota; kingdom Viridiplantae; phylum Streptophyta; class Magnoliopsida; order Solanales; family Solanaceae; genus Solanum; species Solanum clarkiae. The sequence continues at coordinate 4,440,305 of JAABOM020000075.1, read as the reverse complement.
GCCTTTGTGATCTCATCCTCAGAATTGGGCTTCTTCCTACTACAATTCATTTTGGTTCACCAGAAATTCCATGTACATAGCCTTTGGTGGATAAATATTTCTGTTTATATATTTTGCTTGCCGATATACAAATAAGGTACGTATATATAAAATTTGTATATATAGCTACGAAATTTTTATATCTTATACAAATCAAATGTATTAACAAATTGTATACAAATAGTTAAAAATTATGAATTTTTCATAACTTATACAAATCAAATGTATTAACAAATTATATACAAATAGTTAGAGTAAGCATATACAAATTTCGAATTTATACAATTAAGAACTAGATTATATAAATTCTAGCAAAATTAATCAAAATATGGTCCAGTTCAGTAATTAATCAAAACTATAGCTAAAGTAAATAATTAACCATTAAATGTTTGCCATTTTATGCTATTTTTGTTAACTCTTAATAATGCAAAAGCAGTATGGACATGAGTTAACTTAAACGGATGCTCTTTCATCCATACGCATGGTTCTTACTTTCATTTCCCTCCTCCTCACGTAGGAGCGCATCTTGTTTTTAAAGATGAGTTGTAGATGAGTCGGTTTGATCACCCCACATATCGATGGTTTTTTAATACCTTATCCTAGGCCCATCTAGTTGATCGAGGGATAGACGAGTATAAAGAAGTCGGTAGCTGCTTAGTTATTGGTGCGCAATTGAATCAATTAAAAAATTTAAAAATAAAAAATAATAGCTGATAAATATATATTTTTTGTAAATGAATATATAATATACATATTTTATACATAATTAGTGTATATTTGACAAACAAATGTAATTATTTTGAGTTGAATAGCCAAATGTATTAGGCCAACTACTACAAATAAGATTGGGTGATTTACTCATAAGGGGTACTTTTAAGATTGTTTAGCACTAAACTAATGGTTTAGAAAAATGATCAAATAATGTATTCTTAATGCTACGAAACTTACTCATAAAAGTAGTTAGGGTGATTGCAAGCACCATATATTATAAAACAATAAGCAAGAATATAGGAAAATGGTATTGAGTTATTTATGATTTAATTGACATGATTAGACTTTGATTGTCACGCATTATTTTCTGATACATTCACATGTCAAATTCGATTTCAACTTATATAAAGTTAGATATTTAAACTTTATTTCGGATTTTAATATTTTTATAAAATTAACATTTAATTAATAATAGAGAGATCTTATTTATTCCAATATCTATGCTAGTATCCATGGATTCCACAATGCAATTTGATAACCATATGTCAAGAGTTAATATCTCATATGGTCACTCAACTATTAGTTTTTTTCACAAAAAATCACTCTACTTTCTTTTTTAACTGCAAAATCACCCAACTAATGATTTCTTTTGTGGAAAGTCGCTTAATTATGAGTTTTTTTCATACAAAATCACTCAACTTTATTTTATAACTCAAAAATCACTTAACTATTGGTATGCCACTTAGAACGTCACTCAATAATTCATGTTTCAGTTAGAAAGTCACCCAATTAATTTAAATAGTTTCAATTAAAATTTTCACGGAAACACAATTTTTAAGTTAAGCACAAAACAACAATAAAACAGTAGAAGACAATAAGGATCTTTTAAATAAAATTTATAGTTTAACAAAATTTAATAAAATAATTAAATTCTCGAAAAATTTCATGGAACTGTCCAAAACGAGCCCGCTAATAGTTTCAGTAGGCCATGTGCCATTGAATGATGCCTGGGAGAACTTTATGGGCTTCGGAATAGAAATCAGGTAACTTTTTTAATTTTTCGTAGGTGTTAGTTCATGGATTTTGGGGTGTAAGAGCTTAAGACCTATTTTTCTTAGCAAATTCCATGGAACCGTCCGTAAAAAGCACGCTAAGAGTTCCAATAGGTCTGGCGCCATTAGACGTCACCTGAGAGCATTTTATGGACTTCAAAACAAGAATCAAGTGATTTTCTTAATTTTTCATAGGTTAGCGTATGAATTTTGGGGATGCTAGGGCTCTAAGCTCATTTTTCTCAGAAAATTCCCCAGAACCGTACGTAATGAGTCTGTTAAAAATTTCAGTAGGTCTGATACCATTGGACGACACCTGGTAGTATTTTACAGACTTCGAAACAGAAATTAGACGATTTTCTCAGTTTTTGTGGATATTAGCCTATGACCTTTTGGGATGTCGGGGCTCCAAGCCTATTTTTCTCAAAAATTTGCGAAAATAGTTAAATAAGATTTCTAAGTAACATACCAATAGGTAAGTGATGTTTGAGTTATAAAATAAAATTAAATGACTTTTCATGAGAACAACTTATAATTAAGTGATTTTCTGTAAAATAAAATTTTAATTGAACGATTTTGAAGTTAATAAATAAAATTGATCGACTTTCCGTAAAAAAACTTAATAATTGAGTCATATGAGATATTTGTGTCAATACTTTTCAACTTTAGAAACCCACAATCCTTACGTGTCACCAATCTATTGGTTACGCTTACACCACACATCCTAGTCAGCGACCCGACCCGAATACCAGTGGACTCGAGTCTTCCCCTTCTTACACAAAAATCCCTTTTTTTTCTCTGCAACAAATTTCCTAAATCTTGGCAAGCTACAATGGCGATCTCCAAAACCCTAACTCTCATCGCCATTTTCCTACTCCTTGTACCCATTAACCATTCCTTTTCCTCCTCCTCCGATGATGACCTTCTCCCGGAGATAATCAATCTCCGATCTCAATCTCAAACCGGCGTCATCCATCTCACCGATCATCTTCTCCGGCGAATCCTCTCATCAGAAACCGCACGATCCTTTTCATTCGTCATCTTCTTCGACGCGAGACAACTCCATTCAAAACCCGAACTTGCTCTTCCTACGCTAAAAAATGAGTTCTCCCTTTTATCCTCCTCTTTCCTCGCTAATAACCCAGAAAACAACGAGATCTTCTTTTTTACCATCGAATTTGGAGAGTCACAAGCTTCATTTGCGTTATTTGGGGTTAATTCTTTACCCCATTTACGTTTAATCCCACCTTCAGCTACTGATATGAAAAAAGATTCGATTCAAATGGATGGGTCTGATCTCGCTAGGCTTGCTGAGTCAATGGCTGAGTTTGTTGAAGCGAAGACTAAGCTTACTGTAGGTCCTATTCATCGACCACCGTTGATTTCGAAGAAACAGATGGCGGTTATTGTTGCTGCTGGGTTGATTTTGAGTCCTTTTTTGGTGAAAAAGATACTTTCTGGAGGTACCCTTTTGCACGATAAGCATGTATGGATGGCTGGATCGATATTCGTTTACTTTTTCAGTGTTTCGGGTGCAATGCATAATATAATTAGGAAAACGCCTATGTTTATGATGGATAGAGAGGATCCAGGGAGGTTGGTTTTCTTTTACCAAGGATCAGGGATGCAATTGGGAGCTGAAGGATTCGCGGTCGGGTTTTTGTACACCATTGTTGGATTGTTGTTGGCTTTTATGACTCATGTTCTTGTTCGTCTAAAGAGTAGGACTGTGCAGAGGGTGGTGATGCTTTTCGCGCTGTTTGTTTCGTTTTGGGCTGTAAAGAAGGTGATTCAACTCGATAACTGGAAGACCGGGTATGGTATTCATGCTTATTGGCCTTCAAGTTGGAATTGATAGCAATGTAGTATTACTGGCTGAATGATTTGGCTGCTATCTTTAGGTAAGAGGATTTGATACAGCTTATACTACACGTCAGCTAGCTTAATTTCGAACCTCAGTAGTTGACGGAAAAGTTTTAACTTTTTTCGAGATGGATAGTGATTTACATGGAAACATTTATGTTTTAATTGAAGCTTTGAAAATGGATTATGTACAAATTGCACGTATTTTGTATCGTTCTCTCTGTTTGGTTTATTGTTCTGGCAATATATGATGAGAAATTATTCTACCATACTTTGGTTCAATGGCAAAGGTAATACAGTTTGGGATGTGTGATAGAGCACATCACAAGCTCGAATAGTTCAAGTCTTATGTATAAGTGGAGAAGGGTAGAGGAATGTGGCTAGTATTGACTAGTTTCAATGCTGAAACAACAGTTTGTTGGGTATAAGATAAGATGAAAATTCAGCTAGTTCAGTAGGGAAATAATTTGATCACCACTTAGGATCACTTTTTTATCTTCTATGAGCTTTTGTGGCCAAATGAGGTCAGTTATTGTGACAACCACAGAGGTGTCAAACCTGGCCATGGCATCCTTCTTGTAGTCTCCCATATAGTCTTAAATTGGCTGTTTAGGTAATTTTGCTCAAAAGGTTCACCAAGATTCTGTTGATGAGATAAGTTGGATCATAGACTTCCCATAACAACGATAGGAAGCTTTAGATATAGTTGCATAATTGCTAAAAACTACCCAGTGCTCATGTTCCTCCTTGACCTAGCCCAGAAGTACGTAGAATACACTTTGCTGTTAATGGAGTTTTATTTGGTGACAAATTGACAATACATCAATACTCATGTCTAATACAGTATATAAGTTGTATGTCCCAGCTCAATTGATATGGGTGTAGACCAAAGGTTTGGTAAGTTGTGGTTCTCGACTTTATTTTTCATGTATGCTGTCATTCTGCTGCTATAACTGGTATGAAGGTGAATAGTAACATATTAAGTGGTTAGACAAGGTGAGCTATGGAGAATGAAGGATCAAACTTGTTTAGAAAGGAGACTTGCAAGATAGCCTAGAGAGTTAAAAGAATTTAGAATAATCTGTGTAATGTGACTAGGGATCTAAGTTTTGCCCGACAGAAGGAAAAAGATACTATTGGTCATCTGCTCTTCAACATGATGTGAAGCTTCAGATTTACAATATCAATTTAGAGTGAGCATAGTGACACGTCCCGCCTAAACCCGGCTTCAAAACAGTGCAAGAACGTGTCTCGTTCTAGGTTCGTGACAATAGTCTCCAGTAACTAGCAGGTGAACTCAACACTTGATGGGGTTTTGAGCAACTTAACTTCCTCTCTTCTGGAGTTTTCTGTTGCAATTGATGCTCAAGTTGCTTATAGCTCGTGGGTTTCGAGCTGTGGAATTAGCCACAGTTACTTGCATCAGGGTAAGCTGCCTCACACCCCTTTAGGGTGCATGAATTGACCCTGCGTGAATAAGGGATGCTTCCTGCACCGGACTATCCTTCTAGTTGTTTTGCATCTAAGATGTCTCTAATTTCTTAGTTACTCGAATTTGCTTTTGACTACACTTTTACTTTTCAATAGATTTGTGGTATCACCACTCTTGTTCTACTACAGGTTTGTAGAATTTGGTGCATCTCTGTTTGAAGCATGCAGTTTTGAGGCAAAAGTATTAGATGTTGGAAGTGGTGTCAATCTTTGCATAGGCTTGTAAGATTGTTCAGTTCATATTCAATCTTTCAAGTTCCAGGCAGCAGTTACCTCGTAGAATCAGTTAAGGTACATACAAGCTGGTTTAGATACCACGAAGTGTTTTTAAGCAAAAAATGACTTGTTAGACTTTCGATGCTTTTGGTCGTGACATAACCAATTTGAGCTATGCTAAGATGGAAATGTGCATGTGGTTAGATTCTATTTTGAACTCCGTTTATAGCGAAAGCTTTAGTGCATCAAGTTGTCCTTTTTGCCGCTCGTGAAAGAAATTAGTTTGGGATAAACTCTTCATAATTATAGAAAATAGACAAGACATCAATTGTTTTTTCTATTAGTATCAATTTCACACATACTAATCCTAAAAGATATATAACGTTAATTATTTAAGGTGGAGGAAAACAATTTTCTCAAAAATTTCCTTATTGTTCATATTATCAAATAATTTAACAAAGTGAACTAAACCTTAAACTAACATCCAAATTGTAACGGGGACATAATTAAATTTTTATACTAGTAATATACCAGTCATTTACTATAATTAGAGATTTCAAGTTCAAATCTTGAAGATGAAATCGTCTTTTAAAAGAAAGTGATTTATGTCACGGGGTTCTAAAATAAGTATCAAACATTATCGAATGGAAAGCAAGAAAAAAAAAATAAAAGGAATGAAAGCTTTTAGTACTTGCTTCCCTCGCCTCAAAATAAGTATCATTTTAACTCATTTTATGTCCATTAAAAAATAATATGTAAGAAGTAGTTTTTAAATATGAAGGTATAGTTGAAAAATAATTACTTCCTCCGTTTCAAATTATTTGACTTATGTTGATTTGACACACCTCTTAAGAGAGTATTTATTAGGAATTTATTTTACAAAATTAACCTTTAATTATGCTTTGAAATATTAATTTTGATGCTTCTATTTTTATATAGTTATTTAATGATAAGGATAATATTAAAAAATAAATCTCGCTTATTTTTGCTAATGGACAAGTACAAAGAGTGACAAGTCAAAAATACACCTAAAGTATTTTGTTTTTTCAAATTTTATACTTGAACTATCAAATGTATGAGTTTCATATTTCATTATCACCAACTATTTATCAAAATACATTTCAATTATTAATTCTTTTTTCTACCTAAATGACGATGATATTTCATGTTAGATTATGGAGCAGCCAATAGTTGAGCAATTTTTATTAAATACTTGTGATAGTTATGGTAGAAAACTCACACCTTTAATTAATCTGATATGAAACTTGAAAATCGGAATAATATTTTGGGACTAGACGACATTTATACATTGAAGGACAATGTTCTTCTAATTGAGCTTTGAATTCTTCAACTAACCCAGAGCTGTACGACGTTATTATGCTATTATATCATAAAGGGTACAAATAAAAAATTATACTACTAAATTCGTGGATCTACGTAGATTATATCGTAGTAACCTTAGTTCTTGTTAAAACAACAATAACATTACCCCATTGTTAAAAGAAAACGAAATATCTAGACATATGTTTATGATTTATCAAACTCAGTGCTTACTGACAAAGCCAACGGTAACTCTTTTTTTCAAGCCGTTGTGTCCCAAAAAAATATTCATTTTATTGTCACAAATCCCCATAATTTCTTCTTCCATTTAACAACCCAACCACAAAGACAATAAACAAATAAAATGAAGTGTTTTACATGTTGTTTTCGTACTAATTCCAATCACAAGAAAATCATCACAAAAAAATCATGTCATAATAGTATCAGTAGTTGTAACAAGATCAATAGTATCTCTCCTCAAGCTCTCCAGGTACGTAAAGTTGACTGAGAGGAAGGTGTTAGGCATACTCGTGTTGCTCACATTAATTTTGATTAACTTCTCGTGTTTTTTTTCAAAGGATTTGCTCGAGACACATGAAAATGGTGAAGCTTTTGTAGCCATTAATGATACGAACGAAGAAGATAATCATCACGACGATGAGATTGTGAAATCCATTAACCTCATTGAAGAATCAAAGTATGATTTTTTTAAAATTTTTGGTTTGGGAAAAGATGAAATTGTGTGTGTGTGTGTGTGTGTTTTTTGAATTATTTCAAATCCGTTCGAAAACAGGGAGATAATTAGCAGAGAGAATTTGCTCGAGTTTGACGAAAATGGTGAAGCCATTAATGCTAAAAGAGAAGAAGCTCGACGCAAGATTGTAAACTGCACTAACCTGTTTGAAGAATCCAAGTAAGTTTTTTCTATTCCAAAAAAATTCAATTTGTCCCTGTTCTCGTTTATTCAAATTCTTCGAAAAACAGGGACGATGAGGAGGAGGAAGAGGAAGAGGAAGAGTTGAATCAAAGCAACAATAAGAATTGGCTTGATGCAAGCAAAAATGATGATGACTTACTATCAAATCAAGTGTCTGCAAATTGCTCGGATAAGATGTATCCGAGCAATTTGCAGAAACAGAACAGAGAAGAAGAAGAAACAAACGAGGTTTCAAATTCAAGCGTGTCAAGTTACATATCTTATCCTCAAAATCATAGATATCATAGCAATGATGGATTCCAAGATATTGATCTCGAAGATGAAGCTAACAACAATGGTGATGGAAATGAAATGACTCGTGAAGAGTCGTCTTACGAGTCATTATTTTCGCTCTCCATAGACAATTCAACTCGGAGAGGAAACAATCCCTTGCCCGAAATCATGTGTGACAAGGAGGAGGTCAATAGTCCATTGAAACCTACATTGTTCGGACGTTTCCAAAATGCTGATGGACTAGTGTTGGATCGTCCAGAAGTAGTGCATTTATCGAGCAGTTTTGAAGAGTCTGAGCAACATAGATTGAAACGATCCATCAAACTATCCGGCATTGCAACACCTACCTCTCTATTGAAGCAACAAGAGGAGAAGGAGAACGTTGATACGAATCTTCTTGACTTTACTACCACCTATAATCACGCAAAAAAGGAGAATGAAATCGGGGTTGACACTAGTCTTTCAAGCTGGTTAGTTGATTTTTCTCCAGACGACACACTAAATTCTGAAAACAGTGTTGGTTCCGTTGGAAATTCACCTTCAGAGAGATGCGTAGGACTTGTCGATAGACCAATTTTAGGAGCGTTGACAGTAGAAGAAATAAAAGATGAAAAGGCCATTGTAATAGGTACTGTTGGGAGCTATTTGAGACATACAGGGCAGGCGACTGGCATTTCATCTTACTGAGGCATTTCGTCGAGCTCCCACGAGGAGGCGTTATACGTGTTATGTTAAGTTTGTATTGTTATTCCATATTTGACGATTTTCAATTATTTATAGATAGCCAAATATGACATTTACCAATAACTTAGGGACCAATGCATATGGTCCCTCATTTATTGGTTTCCCCGCGTGATGTGTCGTGCTTTGTGGCTTGACTAATTTGAATTTGCACCAAAAATTCTCATTTGAAGTATAGCATAATAAGGTGAATATCATAAATTGTGCCATAATAATAAAATTTGAACAAAGTACTCCCTTATTTCAATTTATATGTCATCATTTGGATTTTGAGAGTCAAATATCTTAATTTTGTTCGTAAATTTAGATATAGAACCTTTAAGTTCTTATAATTAAATATGCATTTAGTAACTAAGTAAGAAACATTATAAATCATAATAACTAATCAATTTGAAATATAGCATATGAAAGAATTACAACCAAAGGAAAACTCATTCGACTGTTCAATCTGAATACATTATATAATTTGTGACCAAATAAAATATTCAATTATATAATTGAGGTACAACCAAATTAGTCTCCCAACACTACCATTATATATAAAAACAAAAGTATTATAACCAAAGGGAAACTCATCCGACTCTTCAATCTGAATACACTATATGACCTGCAACAAAAAACTACAAAATATTCAATTATATAGTCGAGGTGCAACCAAATTAGTCTCCCAACACCATCATTATATATAAAAACAAAAGTATTACAACCAAAGGGAAACTCATTCGACTCTTCAATCTGAATACACTATATGACCTGCAACAAAAAACTACAAAATATTCAATTATATAGTCGAAGTGCAACCAAATTAGTATCCCAACACCACCATTATATATAAAACAAAAATATGGCAATTTGTACTACTAATAATAATGTGTATTTTTGTCTAATGTCCATGTTCATTGTAAGCTAATCTCTCAACCTTTCCTTTTAGACAATTTAATTAGTCGTTGTCCACCTCTACTTCTATTTCTAATTATTTTTTTCTCTTACCTTTCTTTTCTAATTTTCCAATTTTCTTTTTCCTTCTCCCTCTTTGTATTCTAATAGATTATCCAAAGAAAACAATTCCCAAATTTAAACAACAAATAGAGAAAATAAATTAAAGGTCTTCTAGGGCATTTTTGCCCTCATATCATATATATATATATATAGTCTTGATTTCCTCTTTTGTTTGTTCTTTCATATATGCATGTTTTTTTGCATGCATATATATAAAAATATTTATTTGTTAAAGGAACATATTAATGGGGAATGCAATTAGAAGGAGATAGAAAAAGTTTCTTACCTTTTTCATCTCCTTTTTTTTTGCATGGCTTAAGCATTTTTCAAAAAAGGTATTATTATTATAATTATGTTATTCAATTCCATTTCTTTTTTTCATTTTTTCTTTTTGTCAATCATAAATTCTCTAATTTGTTTGGGATTGAGTTGTCATTATTGTTGTCGATCAAGAATTCTCTCCTCCTAATTGGGATTTGAGAAAGAAAAATGCAAAAAAATACTCCTGGAAATTTAAACATATGATCTGAAGCAATTTTTAAATTATTATTTCTTGTTATAGAAAATTGTTCTTTTTGAATTTAAATGTATGACCTAAAGCAAATTTTAAATTATTTCTTCTTGTTTATAATAGAGGATTCCCTTGTGACAAAAGAATTCAACAATTTACACATTTAAAAGATTTTGTTTTATCTTTTTTTTTCTTAAAGTGTAATTTCTAATAAAAGGATTCAATTGAATTCCACAACAAGGTTTCACTTTCTACGTAAGGTCAAAATTATTTTTTATGTATATATTAGATTCTGGTGATTTCTTTTATATGTTTATTTCTTTACATTTTGAACGCGCAATTTTAATCTACACTTGAGAAGGGTAAATTCTCTAATTTAATTTTCTATTTAATATGTTGGTTTTTTTAATTTTTTTTTTGTTAGGCAAAGGAAGCAATAATTTCCCATTGGTGTGGTCCTTCTATCTGTGTTCTATTTGGGCTTTTACATTATATACAATGGCAACCAAAGTAAAGGGGATTTGCAAATATATTACAAATATTTTTGGTAAATTCTTTTCTCCCCTCCTTTGAAAATTATATTTTATCTTGATATTTTAGTTTACCTTTTAGGCTTAAATTGGAAAAAAAAATGAGTTTTGTAAATTTACAGTTGTTAAGGAGAGGGAGTTGGAGATTGGAGGTCCAACTGATGTTAAACATGTGGCACATATTGGTTGGGAAGGTCCCTCTGGAGGGACACCTACTTGGGTATGTTATCCTTTTGTTCATATGTTTGGACGTTATAAAAATTTATTCGCACTTGATATTTATATAAAATTAAAAAATGTAGAATATTATATGTGATTTATCAATCACAGATTTGAGTTGTGAAATTAACTACTGATATTTATATTGGATATGTTGCGTATATCACATCTCCTCGGGTGCGATCCTTTCTTAATTTCTGCGTTAACACAAGATGCTTTGTGCATCGAGTTGGTTTTTTTGATTTTTACTTTGTGACTTTTAAAGTTATTTATCTTAGTATGGCTTATGGGTCAGGAGTTCGAACCGTAGAGTCAATAACTAACGATTGTATCAAGGTAGAGTGCCTATACAATGTTTTTTGGGTACAATCTTTTCTTGGACTCTGCTTAAATAGGCAATGCTTCGTGCATCGGGCTAATTTAGTTTAGTATAAACATCAGAATTTACTATATTTCCTCATTGAATATTTCATTAGGCAATTCATTATTTTATATTAAGGTCTTTAATTCCATATGCCTAACATTTTGTTCTTTCTTTAAAAAATGATTTTAATTGAAGATGAAATCATTCAAGGCAGGGCCTGAATTTGCAGCAACTTCTATTGGTAACTCTGGTTCTGCTATTACTCCATGGTCATCTAAAGGTCAGTCTTGCTTAATTTCCTTTTTCATTTTGCACTCCAAAATCTATATAGGTCTTTCTTTTTTCTTTTATAGCAGTAGTGTTCGAGTCAGCTTTTAGACAATTCGATTATTTTACTGAGTATCTGTTATCTCCCATCAGTAGAGGTGTCGAATAATTCTATCCATCAAAGTTTTAGATGAATACGAATAAATCATTTAGTGTTTTTCGTCCCTAAAAACCAAACGATGGCTTAAACCATTATATTATTTTATCGAGTTGATTTCTCATATGATCATTTAACTAACAGTTTTTAGTTCAGATAGTCTTTTTTTAATGAAAAAATAGAGAGGAACAAAAAAAAAAGGGGATGATTTTTCAAGATAATAACTATCAGTTTGAGTATCTGCCTAGAAATTAACCCTTATTTTAAAAGTGAATATTTTTCACTCGCTGCCATAGTAGCACATCGTGTTTATTAGGCATTGTCTTTATTGATTTTAAGTGTTTAATAGGTCATGCCCCTAGTTGAGGTGTCTAAATAAAAAAAAGTCGAATGTAAGGGGCCATATATGTGTTTGAACTTCATATGTATTTTGAATTTAAGCTAAAATATTTTATAGGCGAATTCAGAATTCAGAGTTGACGAACTGAATTTATTCGTTTGATATCTACATTTTCTCACTTCATGTTTACATTATGAATATTATCCCTTTTCGTCCCATTAAAAATTGATTTTACTTTATAAATGCTTATGATCTCCTCTATAACATACCACAAGACTACAACTCAAGCTACATTAAGCTCTCAATGGAGACGTACTTTACCAAATCCTTATGACACATAGCTAGTCAAAAGTAACGAATTCAGTTGAATTACTTGTATTTTATTTCAACATTGCGTGTCTTTTTAACAGGTTTTGATGAATCGACAAGACAACTATCAACAACTAACATTAATAAGGACACGAAAAGTACTTCAGAAGTTGCTAGTCCTCCTAAAAAACAAAAACGGAGGAAGCCTAAGTCGGCTTCCTCTCCAAAATCTAGTTCACCCTCCACGGTGAGATCTTCGCGAGCAACTAAACACAAGGCTAAATCACCTGTTGAAGGCAATCTCACCCCAACAGCCATAGAAGTGGTTTAATGTGTTACAAAACAATACATAAAAATGCCAAGTTCAAAATGCACCTAAAAGGAAACAATAACATTTGCATATATCATAGTTGAAGAGAATGGCAAGAAAGGGGTAGTTAGTAAGTAAATTATAGGAGGGGATAGAGATGTCAAACACAATGGTGAAATTCAATTGTACTAAAAAACTTAGTGTTTTGAGGGTTAAAAAAAAAAAAAAACTAGAATTTGTGTTCCTTTATTCTATTCACTTTTTTCCATTTGTTTTATATATTATCTTATTTAATTGTAAGGAAGGATCTTGTAAGGGAGTTTGGATTATTTAGTTGTGCTAGTGCTAATTATTTGATTCAAACAAACTAACACCACATTGTCTAATAATTATTTAGCTTGACAAATTTTGTTTTGACATAATGTATAAGCTGACGCAAACTTGGTCTCTGCTAAAAAAAAATTAATATTCTAACTTTGAGTATTTAAATATAGACATCTTAACTCGTATTCACAATGTAAGTTGAACGCTCCAGTCTACAAAATAATAATCTAGACACGCCAAAACTTCAGGCATCACATTCATGTAGGATGTCCACGAAATACTGTATGGGACAAGTTGAGGTGTCTAGATGTGTACTCCCAAACAGACTCAGAGCTAGTAAGGTTCAGTGGAGTTCATTCGAATCCTTTTATAAAAAAATTACACTGTTTATACATGGTTAAAATCATGTTTTATGTATAAAGAGTAGACGTTGAACCCCTTTGACTTCTTTGTGTGTTTACTTCTTTATATTTTGAACCTCCTTCTCGTATTTCTCAAAAAAGTGATTTGATTGATGGTATTTGGTATGAGATCGATATTCCAATGTTTCTTCTTAGAAGATATTGATTTGAGCCCATAAGCGAGACCAAGTATGTTGCCTCCAGAAGCAGGAAGCAAATAGTATCAATATCAATTATTTTGTAGACGGTTTTGCAACACGTTTGGAACAAAATAAAAATATGTTCATATTGAAATTCCATTGGACTCTTGATTATGCCACTGCCTCCAAAATTAGAGTGTTTACTTGTTAATTGAGGTCAAGTTTAAGCGTCTATTTATATATTATAATTTACGAGCTGAGGTTGGACATAAAAAGAGAATAACCGGCCCAACTTGTGAGCTAATGTTCGGGCCCAAACAAACGTTTGGCCAAGTTTCATTGTGAAATTTGAAAAAAATATAGATTTTATTTTCTCAGTGAAAAAAATGATATATTTGAAAATTGAAGTTCTGATTTGGCCGTGAATCAAATCGAGTCGTTTTTGAATTGTTTGTGAGTAATTTAGAGTAAAAAAATGTGATAATAACTTCTTGTTATGTTTGCAAATTCTTAAAAATTTCAGGACATTCTGAAACATTAATATCATACTTATTTCTTCGAATTCAACTTTGAAAAAAGTTTTAAAAAAAAATCATGGTCAAATGCTCTGAATATTAGTTAAATGTCCAATAGAATTGAGCAACATCATTTACAATCCAAAATTTTGAATTGTAACGTTTCATGAAAATCAAAGATATATATATATATACTCTTCACGTCAATTTATTTGTTTTTGTTTGACGTTAACTTATCGTGAACTTTTAAAAAATAAAATAAATTTTTTTAATCTTGCGATTTAAAGTAAAGATTGGTAGAAATGTATCAAAATATTTTCTTAATCATTTGAATTTAAATGTGCAATATAGAGGTTTGAAATTGAAAAATTGTCATGAATTTTATTTTATTTTTCACATGGACTTAAAAAAAAAGCACAATCTAAAATGAAGGGAGGAAATATATATTTTGAGTGGCCTATTTATAACTTTATAACTCTTTAAATTCAACTATTTTGAATTGGGTCCATGATCTAAGAAATGGTGAGAATTCTTGATCTTTCTCAATTCAAAAATCCAGGATTTGAATTGATATCTTCTCATTGATTCCTCCTAAATTGCATTGAGTTATCCTAAAGATTTCATTTCAATTGGAATTTGGTTATTCACCATGTACGAGGATCCCCGCTAAGCATCCATGGCTG
>JAABOM020000075.1:4373133-4393078 GCA_011800125.2 Solanum clarkiae | reverse complement strand
AAGTGAAGGGAAGGGGACAATAGGTGCGACTAGCAATAAATAACACATGACAGTATGAAAAATATGACAAACTAACATATACCAGCCAGACAATGAAAAGAGGAGGGAATAGTAACAGTAAGATATTACAAATACTACTACTAAGAAGGAGAAGAAGATGAAAGAGGGGGAAGAAGACGAAGGATACGAAGAAAAGAAGAAGAAGAAGAAAAAAAAAATTAGCCTGCTACCCTAATTCGCGACCTCCACTTCTTTCTATCTAAGGTCATGTCCTCCGTGAGGTTGAGTTCTGCCATGTCCTGTCTGATCACCTCCCCCAGTACTTCTTCGGTCTACCTCTACCCCTCCGAGTAATTCCCACCTCCAACCTCTCATACCGCCTAATCGGAGCATCGATACTCCTTCTCTGCACATGTCTGAACTACCGTAGTCTCGCTTCCCTCATCTTTTCGCCCACTGAGGCCACCTCCAGTTTCTCTCGAATTGCCTCGTTCCTAATCTTGTCACTCCTGGTGTGGCCGCACATCCATCTCAACATCCTCATCTCTGCGACATGCATCTTCTGAACATGTATATTTTTAATTGACCAGCACTCCACCCCATACAGTAATGCTGGTCTAACCACCACTCTGTAGAACTGCCCTTTAAATTTTGGTGGTATTTTTTTGTCATTTAAATATCCTCCTAAACAATTTTAAGTGAATTTAATACCACTCTATATATTCAATACCAGATTCAAAGTTGGGAGGTGATATACACTCGTACCACATAAGTACCACCTTAACAACACATTAGATATTGAACAAATTTAGTGTTTAGAAATGATCAACAAAATCTACATCAAGACTCGCAGTAAAATAAAGAATGATCAAATGAGGACTATAATTGACAAAATCAATAAAATATACGAAATTATAAATGAAAACAAACTGTTTGCTCGCTATCAAACTTATTCAACAAGACAATATAGAATTTCATCCTCCACGTCTATTATTAAATACTGTAAATACATACTTACTGAAAATCAAAAAATCCGAGCATTATTCACACCAGGAGAGAAGCAAACAAGTGTACTTCAGGACTAATAAAAGTCACGTACATAAAGATGATTTACTTGTACGAAAAATACAATCACAAGAATAGAGCTTTTGCTTCCGATAAATTTAAAACCATGTAACTTAGGAAAGATTTTAGTATTTTTTTTTTATTATTTCCTACTTATCATATAAAAAAACTTGAAAATAATAATATAAAAATTCTTATTATAATATAATTTTCTTTGCCAAAAAATGCAAAAAAAATTAAAAAATTGTACTATCCTTTTTGGTGGCATCGCACTACCTATATAATATAATGCGTAATAATTCTGTCCCCCCTTCTTTCTCTCACAAAATCCCTGTAGGGTTTCCGCCGCCCGTCGCCGCCGCCGTCGACGTGGTTATCGTCAACCTTCTTCTCTAATCCGTTCAACCAAACTCTAAGATGCAACCAGCGAATTCCATGGTTCCACCATCAATGGCGGCTCCACCGCAACAACAGTACCAACACCAGCAGCAGCCGCAGCAACATTGGATGGCTCAGCAGCAGCCGGCAGCGTATCAGGTGCCGCAGCAGCAATCGGGGTATTATTACCAGCAACAGCAACAGCCTCAGTACAACGCGGCGGCAGCACCAGCAGCAGCTCAACCGACCAGTTCCGATGAGATCCGGAGCTTGTGGATCGGAGATCTACAGTTTTGGATGGATGAGCAGTACCTCCAAAACTGCTTTGCTCACACTGGAGAGGTATCCTATGTCTTACTAATTTTGTTTTTCTGTTATGTTCTAAGTTTCGGATATGAATAATCTGTATTCGTTGCGTTTCCTTCAAGTTGTGCGAATGTTTTGAAAAGAAATTCTCCAGTTTATATTGCCTAAAACTAGGAGCAGGAAATCACATTGATGCTGATATCGATATATGATTTTAAGTGGCTGTGGAGGTTTTGCGTTAAGAATTACTGATTTTTATGTTATGCTTCAAGTTTTTCATGTTCTATAACAATTAGTCGGCCTGTATTCTAACCATGCTGTCTGAATAGTCTGTATCCGCTGCACTTCTTTCAAGTTTTTTTGAATTTTTTTTTAAAAAAAATTCTCCAGCAGAAAATCACATCTATGCTGCTATCTAGATATGTATATATGTGGCTGTTGAGGTTTTGCGTTAAGACTTATGAGGTGTTGAGTGGAAAGAGTGGATCTTTTTAATTTGCGGAAATTGTCTTCATTTCATGTGCTGTAGATGTATTTTGTCCCAGTGGTCTAAATGTTAATTCCAGGAACTTGTTACACCGAGGTTTAGTTTGAATTCGTTGAGTTGTATTACATTTATGGATAGGTCTCTATATATGAAATATGAGTGCGGAAAACCTATTAGTTAATTTCTCTGTATAGTTTGTTAAAATAACCGCTCTGATGATAAAATTAGCTTGTAGAAAGAGATTGCTAGGGTTATGTGGTAAAAGTCTGAACCTAAGTTGCTCGGGCTCGGGTGAGGATCCGAATGTCAGATCCTTCGTGAACTAATTTTTAAGATTCAGTATATGGATCTAGATATGACAAGGGTGTGGGGACGTGGTATTTTTTTTTTATTTATCACTAATTTATAATTGAATAATTATAATTTTTCTCTTTTATAAACTCTAATTAAATATGTGATCTTTATCTCATTTCACCAAAAACAATATCTTTGTTTCTTCTTGATAATAAATAATATACGTGGCAGCTAATAAAGGACTAAAGGTCATACAAAATAGGTGATAAATTATTCTTAGGGTTTGAGTCATCTTCTTCATGTTTGTTCCTTTGCTTCGTCTTCTTTCCTCGCCTTCTTCCCCAACAAGTTTTCCCTATCGTTTTTCCCTGGTACAATGCAACTCACGGCACACAAAGTGGATTAGTCCACCATGGCATCACCAATTCTCGGCTTCGATATTCCAAAATAGAAATTGTAGAGTTCTTAAGTTTCAAAAACCTGCAAGCTACAATAGCCAATATGAACAAGAAGATGTCCCCCGAGAAAAGCCTTAAAGGAGACAAAAGGACTTGTATAAATGCTGTATGGCAGCAGAATTAGGTATTTTGATTCCGATCTACTCAAATTTTTACTTTGAGATATCAAAATTTTAATTTTTTTCCCCTAACAGGTCAACACACTCGATTTTGTTTGACCAGATCCTACACAGATCCCACACCATTACCCGTGTCAGTGTCGTGTCGACATGGGTGCGGCGCCGAGTCCGAGCAACTTAGGTCTGAACTGTCTTAACATGTGTTCTTGCCTCGAGTTCATGTTATGTGGGGTTTGGAAAAGAGATGCTGGAACTTTGGTTTCAACCAACTTGACGTTTAGATTAGATTTTCAATCTACTTAAGTGCTATCGCTCATGTCTGAAACATGGGTCTTGCTTTGAGCCCATTTGCTTAGAGGTCATTGGTTATGATCTCAACTTTGCCAGAAGGCCAGTCCATAGGTTTTGGGGAGCTTGGGAGATGTTATACAGATATATTTTTCTTGAAAGTAGTAAAATCAAGATGTTAGGTAGATATCCCGAAACATATAATTTATTGGTTACATACAGGAACTGAATGGTGTATTTAACTAAAAAGCATTAGCAGTGTTGTTTAAGTGCCTGTGAGAAGAGCCAGCACTGCCATAACCAAATACTATTACAATTAGATAACCATACATATGGTTTGGTAATGGAATGCCATGCTTAACAGACCATGTCAGGGCTGATTAGTGGAAACTTTTGAAGTCTTGTATTTGCTAGCTGTGAAGTTCTCTTGGCTTTTGTATCATTCTCTTCTACCATGGAGAAGTGCAAATTGGTGCTTGCTTTATGCTTGTGTAAATGTTTGGTTCAGTAACATGGTTTGTAGATGAATGCCAAAATATTCTTTCGTTCCCTTTCTACTTATCCTTCCCTTTTGCAATGCATGGTGTATGAGTTGTCTTTCTGTTATTTTAATTTTCTTTACTTTTTTCCCTTGAATTTTGTGGTGATTTTGTGGGTGTTTTAACTGTTGTTTATGCAGGTGGTCTCTGCTAAAGTTATCCGTAACAAGCTGACTGGACAATCCGAGGGTTATGGATTTGTTGAGTTTATTAATCATGCGGCTGCTGAAAGAAACCTCCAAACATATAATGGCTCCATGATGCCTAACAGTGAGCAACCCTTTAGACTCAACTGGGCGTCACTCGGTTCTGGTGAAAAACGTGCAGATGGTCCTGAATACACAATTTTTGTTGGAGACTTAGCTGCTGATGTTACTGACTATATGCTTCAGGAGACATTCAGGGCCAACTACCCCTCAGTCAAGGGTGCAAAGGTTGTGACCGATAGGGTCACTGGACGCACAAAGGGTTATGGGTTTGTTAAATTCGCCGATGAAAGCGAGCAATTGCATGCTATGACTGAGATGAATGGCAAGTTCTGCTCCACTAGGCCAATGAGGATAGGTCCTGCAGCTAACAAGAAGAGTGTGCCTGGTCAGGCGCAAGGTATGTTCCAATCTCGTTTTTACTTGTACTGGTCTATATAGATATCTTTTAGAGCTGTTAAGTAATGCATCTAGCTTGCAGTTGATACATATGTATTCCTAGGTTTTGAACTTGTGCTCTTTCAAATTTGTGATCAAGTGCTTTGGCAATTTGAGTTTTGTTGGTTTGTGGATGATATTGGTTTATTTTGGGGTTATTTCTGGTTTTGTTCTAACCTCTCTGGGTTAGAGTGTGCTGTTATGTTTTCTCTCATTCCTTGAAGATTAGCACCAGCTTTCAGCTTCTTTTCCTTCCGTTCATTAAAGACTTCCCTTAAAAAATATTAAATCTCATAAAACTCCGGTTGTGTCGAAGCAGGGTGAATGGTCGGAGGCTCTATCATTTTGGAGCCTGGAGCTTGTTTCAGCTGAAATGAGTAACTATTAAGACGTGATGTTCTGTAGGTCAGTTCATTTAAATGTGGTAAAATTTCCATTATGTCGGATCCTCGTGGCATTAATTTTTTATTTTTCCGTTTCTACCTTTTTTCCATTGCGCTTTCTATCAGTTATTTATCTGTACTTATCAGCCAATTTACTCTTTATGTCTAGTTAGCCTGCCACGAGTGTCACTTTGATCTTCAGTTTCCTCTAAGCTTTTCGCAGCCCATCCCAATTCCTAAATAAAGTTATTTGGTCGTGCATACATCCATCCTTACTTTCCAGCCATTTTATTTTTCATACCTTGTATAAAAGTGTTCCGAAATAGAGGAGGGTTGTTCCCACTCGCCTTCATATGTCAATGCAGCCATAACATGTCCCTTTATTGATTCCATGTCAATGCTCGTTCTGCTTGTTGCTATTTTCAGATTCTTGTCAACAATTTTCTGGTTTCATTTTTTCTTGACGTTCATATGGTTAGTTTTATTACTAATATGTGAATCTTTTTCTTTTTATTCTTTTCCCTGGTTGCTAAAGTTCACCGAGAGTTTTAACAAGTCATTTAGTGATGTTAAGGCTGGTTTAGAGGAGTCTCCCCCACATGATCTTGCAATTTGCAATTTATATGATGGTGTTAGATGGGTTATGGATTTGTTAATTTGATTTTCATATTTATATTAGTGATACTGATATAATTTTAGGTAATAGTTGATAAGCTGAAAGGGCTTTGGTTCAGGTAATACACCACATGATGTGGTTGGTCATGCCACAAGTTCGAATCTTGTTGATAATGCTCTTTCACTCTTTGTATTGACATTTTTCTGTCCTCTTTTTTCGGTTAACTTTGAACCTAAAACGTAAGATGAAATATTTGTTAAAATAGGAATAGGATTTATACGAATACATAGTCCTACTTAGAATTGGAACAAAAATAATATGTAATATCCTACTTGGCAAAAGATTATATTTTAGTGTCTATAGATAGGGTCTCAATGTAATAATGTAGGTACACAACTCAATAATATTTTTCTTCAATATTTATCTCATGGTGTAAGAGCATTGCTGAGAAACTTTTGATAGGTTACCGTGCATCTGTTTCGGGGACGTCAAGGTTGATTTGTGTCATCATCTCTTTCTATCAGTGTTGTGTGAAAACCAACACTACCACTGAGTCCCTCACTCTCCGGCGGCAAAAGCCCAGTCAGACCCATTGAAAAATACCATCTGTGCCCCATGCGCTGATCAGAGGTGCGGCTTTTCTGCCCAGATCTGACCATGCGCCGGCGCATGAGGTCGGTCTGGAAGCTATTCTTTTTCCAGTGTGACTGCCTCTCCATTCTGAGGCTACCCATACAATTATTTCTTGGTTCTGATTATTTTCTTGGGAATCAGATCTGATTTTGTCAGAATCCAGTGTCTTTCGCCACTTTTTCAGCATATTTCTTTTTCCAGTAGTCGCTTTGACCCTGCACACAGGTTTATTTTATTTTTCTTATTCTGACCACTTTCCATTTCAAGTGGTTAGATCTGATTTTCCGGTGATAGAAATATTTTTTTTGGATCCCTGCAATTTGTTTTCTAGATTTTAGATTACGAAAGTCCGATTCAGAAGATTGTCTTTCAAGATTGATATTTTTGGCTCCAAAAATACTGGAATGGGAAGTTCAAGCCCTATGATCATTTAAGAACTATTAACAGCAAGCTCAAACTATTTAACTTGGGCTTGCTTGGTTGAATTATGGTGCAAAGGCCAAGGTGTCCACTACCACTTAACAAGCAATGCTTGCGTGGTAGATGGAAAGGCAAAGGCTAGCGAGGAAGATGCAAAAGGCAAAGGCTAGTGAGGAAGATGCAAAAACCAAAGCATGGTGGGAGAAGGCTGATGCTTACTTGTGTAGTCTCCTATGGTGATTCATTAATTCCAATTTGATAACCTTGTTTCAGCCATTTCAGACATGTTATTCAATTTGGAAATAGGCTGGTGCTTTATATCCTCATGACATATCTTGGTTCTATGATATGATATTTTGCACGAACAACTTAAAGAAACAAGAATTCGATATGTCTACATACTTGGGATAAATACATGCAATCATTGAGTCATGTAGGAATGTTGATGCCAGTCACTGTGAACATGGAAAACTAACAAGAGCACAGAAAGACATTTCCAGTCCTTACATTTGTTGGGGTTCCTATTGATCATGATTCAGTACGTGAGCAAATCTTAACTAGTCCTACAATCCCTACAATTGATGAATTATTCTCTCATCTCTTCATCGTGTTGCCTCCTAGTCACAAAGTAGTTTCATCACCAATCATTGACTCTTCCGTTCTTGCATCTTAACCTATCGACAAACAAACATATTAGTCTACTGGGAATCGATGAGGAGGTTGTTTTGGAAGATCTCGATCCAAGTGTAGTTATTGTCAAAAGCTTAGACACACTCGTGAGATGTCATATTTTACATGGTCTACTACTGAGCTATGATCCTACTACTATAAAGGAGCATAATGAGTCCCTTAGAAATCGTGCAAGTAAGCAAACATTTCTACAAGCAGCATCTACAATATAGTCTAGGGGCTTTGGAGTTTTGTGTAGGGGAAGAAATTATGAGACGTAAATGTTGGGTTCAACACTTGTGTGAACTTCTTTTTATTCCGAGTGAATTGGTGAGGATATTTCTCTCAATATTGTGTACTATCTTTTATACAATAGATTGCTCATCTTGTCTTGTGGATGTAGGCTCGTTAGCAAACCATGTTAAATTATTGTGTTTTTTGGGGGGCTATATTTCTACATCGATACCTTATGTCTGTTGATGTCACATTCTTTGAATCTCAACCTTATTATACATCATTTGATCATCCCGATGTCTGTAAGCTCTTACCTCTACCTCAAGTCCTACCTATACCAACTTTTGAGGAATCTACGCTTCTATATCTCCATTTGTAATGCCGCCTCTCTTTCCTTTTCATCATTGTTTTCTTCAACACTAGTTCTAGATGATTCATGTCATGTGTCAGACCTTACCTTTATCAAGGATTTGCCGCCTCCTAGCCAATCAATTGTACCTTCAAAAAGGTGTTTTAGATACATGACCCAAACCATTATTCTTTTCTTACAATCTACTCAAAATGCAATCGAGATGGTATCACTAATTTGAAGCAACATTTATTCAATCATTTTTAGACAAATTAAAGACCTCGATGGACTGAAGTACTTTCTAGGGATTGATGTTTGCTCAGTCTGGATTAGGTGTTGTTATTTCTCAACACAAGTATGCTTTAACATTCTTGATGAGACAAGAATGATGGGATGTAGAACCATTGACATTCCTATGGATACAAATGTAAACTACTTTCAAGATAAGGGAGCCACTCAAGTAATCCTGAAAGGTGTAGACGACTGGCTGTAAAGTAAAGTTATGTCATATTGACTAGATCTGACATCTCTTTCCCTATGAGTGCTGTAAGTCAATCTATGACTTCCTCTTGTGATAGTTATTGGGATGTAGTTATTCGTATTTTGCGATATGTAAAGTCAACTCCTGAAAAATGGCTACTCTTTGATAATCAAGGCCATGAGCATATCATGGTATATATAATGTTGGTTGGGTAGGGTCATCTTTTGATGGACGTTCTACATTTGGATATTGTGTTTTAGTAGGAGGTAATTTGTGTTGTGGAAGAGTAAGAAATAGAGGGTGGTTGCTCTATCAAACATAGGAACAAATTATCGAGTAATGGCTGCAACAACTTGTGAGCTAGTTTCACCAAATGGTTGCTGAGAGAGCTAAAATTTTGTGAAATTGATTAGGTGGAAATTGTGTGTGATAATCAAGCGGCCCTTCATATCACATCAAATTCATTGTTTCATGAAGGACTAAGTATATTGAGATTGATTGTTACTTTGTAGAGAAAAGATACTCTCAGGAGATTGCTACATAGTTTGTAAGTCAAGTGATCTCAGGAGATTGCTACATAGTTTGTAAGTCAAGTGATCAGTTTGCATATATCTTCACCAAAACCCTCGCCGATCTTCATTAATTGTATCTGTAACAAGCTAAAGTACCTATGATTTGTGTGCACTAACTTGAGGAGGGAGTGTTAGAACAGGAATGGGAATAGGAATAATATAGTCTTACTTAGAATTGGAACAAGAATTGTATGTAGTAACCTACTTGGTAAAGGATTATATTGCAATATCTATAAATAGGGTTTCTATGTAATAATGTTGAACACACTCAATCATATTTTTTTTCAATATTTTTTTACCTTTTGTGCTTATTGTTCGGGGTCCAATTAAAACAAGTTTATATGGATCTTGAATATTCATATCTGATGCTTTCTTTGGTTTGTTGAGACCCATATAATTTTTGGAGTTATAACAGCTCAGGGTGTCTTTCTAATCTCATGAATCCAATACCATAGTGTTTTTTCCAAATGCCATGTGTAACAAATCCTTGTATTTGTTTGTATCATAACAGCGCACGAAAAAATATTTTTATGCCTTTAGCTGTAATCTACTTGATTTTTGCCTGCTCTTCAATTATATTCCATTTCCACTTCATTCCATTTTCTTGCTGCGTACTAGGAGTTTTTTTTTTTAAATAGATAAAAATTAGTTAGATCTGCTTGTACCCTCACCTATGCTTTTGTCATTTGCAGCTTCATATCAAAGTACCAATGGAACTCAAAATGAGGATGACCCTACTAATACAACTGTCAGTACATTTTTTATGGAAGTACTAATAATTTTCTGTTGACTTCTACTAATATAAAATTGACATTGATTGCAGATATTCGTTGGGAATTTGGATTCCAATGTAACGGATGACCATCTAAGGCAGGTCTTTGGAAATTATGGACAGTTGCTTCATGTGAAAATACCAGTAGGCAAACGTTGTGGCTTTGTTCAATTTGCTGACAGGTACCCTTCTGAACTTTATATGTTACTTCGCTTAAAAGGAAAAAGAAATTAAAAAAATAATTTGACTTCAACGGTAACTAACATGGTGAACCTTTGTTTTTGTAATTGCAGAAGTTGTGCTGAGGAAGCTCTACGAGCATTGAGTGGAACTCAGCTGGGTGGACAAAGTATCCGCCTTTCATGGGGCCGTAGTCCTTCCAACAAGCAGCAGGTTCATAGTAGTGCCTAAATGTTATACTTTGGTTTTTTGCACTTATATTTAATGCACAGGTTCGGGTTGTGCAGCCTCAGGTTGACCCAAACCAGTATGGTGGTTATTATGGGTATTCAGCTGGATATGATGCCGCTGCTGCCTATGGTTATGCTCAACCTGCTCAGGATCCAAATCTATATTATGGGGGTTATGCTGGGTATGGAAACTACCCTCCACAGCAACAACCACCACAGGTTTTTACCCCTGCCCTTTCAGCAACTTAAATAATGAATTTTACAAGTTACCGATTATACTTTGGTTAATACTTGTTGCTATTCTAATGTGACTGTGCAGTGATCTCGGCTCTGGCTAAAGAAGTCGCAGATAGCTTGGTAGCATGGTAATGCAACGATGTAGAAAAGAGAGGGGCATGAATTCAAAGTTTTCATCAGAGTTTAGCATAAGATAAACTATTGTAGTCTGGTTCTTGAAGATCAGTATTTATGGTTGTGTACAACCATCAGTTACTTTTCATTAGTTACTTTCTGCTAGTCTTCCTGGGTCTCTTTACTTGATGGTTTTTGCTCTTTTATGTGTCCAACTTTTGGTACTTGGATATTTGTTCCAGTTGTTTTTTCATGGCAAAAAGAGGCTATACATAACGGGTAAACGCATATACTGTAATCTGCTATAATTTATCTTTAATTTATGGTGCGTTTATTCAACCTTTCTTATATCATTTGATATGTGCTTTTGCAAGTAATTTGTGTTTAGCTAATATTTTGAGGATATGGCTGTCACATTATGAGATAATTACAATTCAATAATATCTAGGCTCATTATATATTTCTGTTAGCACATAAAAATGGGATAGATCAAATTCTATTGGATCTGAATGACTCTGATAATCAAACATGGAGCAATTTATGTATGATATTTGGTCGATGTTCATTAAAAAACATCTAACGAATTCTGAGTTCAGTATATCTTGTTGAGTAGAAAGACGAGTGATTTTTGCTCATTGCCAGACATTCCGCTAGGGGTATTTTATTGATGAAGTTCTATAGGAACAGGATGGTCCTATTTCTTGTGCTACACATTGTGAAACTAAACACAAAGTTTATCATTACTAAGATGACTTTGCTTATTCCCTTTCATTTGAAGCTTCTTCCTTCCCTACAACCTCAACTTGTGCTCCAACATCACTAGTTTGTTTTTCCTGGGGAGAATTTTGCGTTTCCATTGCGAAGTCCACTGATTCGATGATTGATTCTTGAGGCAGAAGTTGAGTATCATCACTAGTAACATTATGTTGAGGCATGTCAAGATAATGTAGTTCATTGTGCATTGGATGATCACTTGGGTGGAGTTCACTTTCTGGTGCTGCTACAGAGTAAAGTTCAACGAATGGCGGAGTTTGGTGGGGTTGAGAATTTTGATTCCCTTGTCTATCATGTGACAAATCTTCCGGTTGAGGCTCTGGATTGGTTTTCATTTGAGCATCTATAGGAGGAGCTCGATGTATCTCGAGTTTCTTTAGTTCACAATGAACCAACTCTCTTGGCTGAAGTAAAGTTTCAAGATTAGACTTGTTCTTCTCCACTTGAGATTCGATATATTTTTGATCCGAGCCCATTCCATCGACAACATTATTACTATGCTGATGAATATCGTCGTTTGAACCTGTCTGAATTATTGAGTTTGAGTCCATAAGCTGGTTCTGAGTCTTGTGACCATTGCTACATTTACCTTGTTCGAGACTTTCTGGTTGGTTCGCGACTTCAAATACCTCCATCACCTCATCTTGTTCAACCATTCTAAGGTTTTCCAATAAAGGAGGAACTTGTGATTGAACTTTGAACATTTGATCTGGATCATTACGTGCTAATGGATGCAACAGAACTCGTCCTGGAGACGTATTCAGCTGCTCATTAGTACCATTTTCTTGATCTTGTAGAGTTATAACTTGACTTCTGTGATGCATTTTAACTTGTGGGGCAATGTCATTTGCTGCTGTAATGGGAGAAAATCTCCCCGGCTCAAAGATTAATCCGCGGAGAGTGGTGGCGTTGTTGCCAAGCTTGACGGAAAGGAAGTATCCTGCATCAAAAGTACCATCAATGACACCAGAAACTGTTTGTCCCAACATGTTTTCATCAGTAGTGATATCTTTTTGCCTCATTTCTGGTGCTGGATTCTGCAACATCATTCTTTTAGCTGGTCCTTCATCTTTCCGAGGGCGTCCGCGCCTTCGTTTTGCTGGAAGAATTCTTGGAGCAGAGGGATTTTCTTGTGTAGTTTGATCATTCATTATGTGTAACCTTCACACTACATGTAATATGAGACATTAGTATGATTTAAAAGACTTAGACAAAACTACAACATAACTGTGCTTCGATCCTAAACAAGTTGAGGTCGACTATGTGAATCCTCACCTCTTTTCATATACTCGTCGTATTAAAGGATTGGGACAAATTTATGACAATCCTTTTGTTTGTTGCTTCCTTCATTTGATTTTCTCAGTGATGGATTCAAGATTTGAACTTTATAGGGTTGGAGTTAGAAATTCTTCCATGGACAATTTGATTTACAGGATTCAAAGTTTTGGAAACTTAAAAGGACTATTAGTGCTCCATTGGGAACAATAGGGATCATTTTAAGCGAAAATTTCAAATTTAAAGGATGATTTACGTTACACATATACCCGTTAAGTTTTGTACTAAATGTGTACCACTTTGATAAAATCTGAGGACCTTTAATACTCAAAATCTTATACATTAGGAACCATAAGAGTGAATTTCAAACTTAAGGGACTACATTGGACTTCTTCTTTTATGATTTTACATCCAAATTTAGTCTGAAGTTATTAAGTTCGGGCTAAATTTCTACGTGTAACCTTCTTATCTTTTCCTTAGATTCACGATGTTTCCTTTATATGTTGTTAAAACATTTCATCTAGATTTTCATGATCATTCCAGCATGTAAACCTTCTTATCTAATTGGCAATCCAGTTACACACAATAATTACTTAAATCTTGAAACAGAAAATTTAAAATGGATTATCATAATTCATCTTTACAAGTAAAATCTTATCCCTATAAAATAAAATATTTTCGATAGATTCTCGAATTGGGAAAAATATATACAAGGACATTGATAAATGTTAATTCAAACACATATTTGAATGTTAATTCTTGAAATTGATGAATATATAATATATGAATGAGAAAAAAAAAAAGAACTTACCTTTCTTCTTTGCTCCAAAAGGAATTGAGATTTATCAAGATCCAATTGCACATATAATAAAAAATTAATAAAAATCTTGTTTTTATTTCCCTAATGAATTAGCTTTCTCACCTATTTTTTTGGTTTGATTTTTTCATGATCTCGATTTTCATTTTACTATATAAAAATTATTAAACTATTGTTTTAAAAATAATATAAGGTCACCCAATTTATCTAGAGATAAAGCATAAGAATTTCTATGAATTATGGAGTCATATTACCTTTCTAGACTTAAATTTTTTATATTATATTTACATCCCTAAATTATTCAGGGTCATATTAATCTCTGAAGTTAATTTTTTTATATTATTAATTTTAAACCTCTAAATTATTTCGGGCTAATTTTTGTGGTTGTCTATGTATAATTTTGATCCAATTTTGATTGTTGTTTTTTTTAGAAAAACTATACAAATTAGACCGATTAGAGAAAGTATTTATTTGAATTAGACACAATCTAATATAATTACATTTATTGAACTTATAATCTAGATATTTTATCTGACTACCCCCGTTGAGATGTAAATTATATGAAAAATTAAGGTGTTT
Source organism: Solanum clarkiae (assembly GCA_011800125.2). NCBI lineage: Eukaryota > Viridiplantae > Streptophyta > Magnoliopsida > Solanales > Solanaceae > Solanum > Solanum clarkiae. The sequence goes on along the minus strand of JAABOM020000075.1, from coordinate 4,379,165 downwards.
ATTAATTTCATCATAATTCAAAAAAATTCTTATACCTTATTTTTTTTATTCAGGTATCACAAAAATTACTAAATTATTTTTGTCACAGAAAATTAGCATTCAAATTTTACACAAATATCGCAGAAAGTCAAGGAAATAAATGATGTATTTTCAATAATTCTTGGACAGAATTAAATAACTTTATTGGTTACAAAAATTTGATTATGACAAATCAGTAAAGTTTTATTGTATCCTCTCCACCCATTCAATTTCACCAATCCCTCTTTGATCATCTCATTCTCAAACTCTCCCTCTTTATCTCATCTCACCTCTCGATTATTTTGCTAGATAACATACAAATATTTTCGACATTTACTTATCAAATATAATAAAATAAATAAAAAAATCATAAAAAATACTTTTATGGAAAATATTTACTTTTTACCAATCACAATCCTCTGATAATTAATATATTTTCAAAAGGCTTATAAAAGAGAAACAAAGCAATCTCTTTACATTCATGGAGTAGAAGTAAGATCTATCGTAAACTCTATTCTTTTAGAATTCTATTACTAAACTTTTACTGAAATTATTATTACTGTTACAAAAAAAATAAGATATATAATTTCAAAAAGAAAAATATACTCTCTTTGTCCCATTTTATGTGATACACTTTCTTTTTTGATCCATTCAAAAAAGAATGTCATCTTATTCTAATTGGAAATAATTTAACCTTGAAATTTTCTTTTTACTCTTAATGAAATAAATTTCAACCACACAAATATCTAAGAATGATTTTAGATTACAAGTTTTAAACGTCTTATTTTTTTCTTTAAATATCGTGTCAAGTTAAAGAGTGCTACATAAAATGAAACAGAAGTAATATGTAATTATAGCAATATCCAAAAAAAAAAAAAAATTTTATGGTTTGAAAAAGAAGGTATTGTGGCCAGCACAAGTCCCTTCTAAAAATCAAACACCACAAAAATAAATAAAACAAAACAAAAAAATCCTAATCTATAAAATCCACCAAAAAATTCCAAAAAATAAAAAATAAATAAAGCTCCATTTTTTCAATCTCCCAAGACCTCAAAATTCAATTATGGCTTCTCTTCTTACCAATGGAGTTTCATGTTTTTCTCCTCAACCCATCACTGAACAACCAAAAATACCAAAAGGGTCTCAATTTCTGCTCAAATCAGCTAACCCCAGAAACCCTAATTCAAGAATCTTGAAGGTTAAAGCTGCAGAATTGAGCTATGAGGCAACTGTTGACACCCCAGGTAAAGAATCTTCTGTTTCAACCTCAAATGACACTGACCCACTTCAGAAATTCTTGAAAAGAGACTATAAATGGGGTTTTAATCAAGAAATAGATTCCTTTTCATTACCAAAAGGGCTTTCTGAAGAAACTGTTAAGCTTATTTCTGATAGAAAAAATGAGCCTAGTTGGATGCTTGAGTTCAGATTGAAATCATTTGAGAAGTTTCTTAAAATGAAAGAGCCTAAATGGTCTGATAATAAATACCCTGAAATTAGTTTTCAAGATATTTGTTATTATTCTGAACCTAAAAAGAAACCAACTTTGAATAGTCTTGATGAAGCTGATCCTGAGCTTCTTAAGTATTTTGATAAATTGGGTGTTCCTTTGAACGAAAGGAATCGTTTGGCTAATGTTGCGGTTGATGCTGTTCTTGATAGTGTTTCTATTGCTACCACTCATAGGAAGACTTTAGAGAAAGCTGGTGTGATTTTTTGTTCAATATCTGAGGCCATTAGGGAGTATCCTGATTTAGTTAAGAAGTATTTAGGGAGAGTTGTGCCCACGGAAGACAACTTTTACGCGGCTCTAAACTCAGCTGTGTTTAGTGATGGATCCTTTGTGTATATACCCAAAAACACGAGGTGTCCGATGCAAATCTCGACGTATTTTAGGATAAATGCCATGGAAACTGGACAGTTTGAGAGGACTTTGATAATTGCGGAGGAAGGGAGTTTTGTGGAGTATTTAGAAGGGTGTACTGCACCTTCGTATGATACTAATCAGTTACATGCTGCTGTGGTGGAGTTGTATTGCCATGAAGGAGCGGAGATTAAGTATTCCACTGTGCAGAATTGGTATGCTGGAGATGAGGAAGGTAGAGGAGGGATTTATAATTTTGTTACAAAGAGGGGACTTTGTGCTGGGGCTAGGTCGAAGATTTCATGGACACAAGTGGAGACAGGATCAGCTATTACCTGGAAGTATCCAAGTGTTGTGTTAGAGGGTGATGAATCAGTTGGTGAGTTCTACTCCGTGGCATTAACTAATAATCATCAGCAGGCAGATACTGGGACAAAGATGATACACAAAGGAAAGAACACAAGGAGTAGGATAATATCAAAGGGTATTTCAGCAGGACATTCTAGGAACTGTTATCGAGGACTAGTTCAGGTGTTATCCAGTGCAGACAATGCCAAAAACTCCTCTCAATGTGATTCAATGCTCATTGGCGATACTGCTGCTGCCAACACTTATCCATACATTCAGGTAGTTTGCGCTTTTTTGAGCTTTAATTTTTTCCTTTCTGGCTTAGCTCGATAGCGGTAAGTCTTGTTTCATTTTTGTTTGTATCTACAGCATTCTAGACTTTCTACTTAGTACTTATGCAGTCAGACTCTTATCCTTTTCATTTCTTCGTTCTGTGGTTACATTTGTAATGCATGACGCCAGTGCATTGAGTTTTTAAATGACCTTTTTCATAGAATAGACAATATGTTTTTCACCAATTTACATCTAAGACCACTTCTTTTCGAGATGTAGAAAAAAGAAAGAGAAGTCTTCCTTATGATGTTGCAAATCATCCACAATATGAGAAAAGGAGAGAAAAGGTTCATAAGGTCCCTTCTTATTTCCTCTTTGGGAAATCATCCGTTTGAAAATCTTCCATATTGGGACAGGCAGCTTAGATGTTCCATGTCGGACTGTAGGTCTTATTAGGCTTTTTATAGCCCTTTTTGACTTAAAGGGCCTGCGATTTAGTTTCTTATAGCTATACTAGATTATCCAAAGATGTCATTCATGTTTGCAAAATACAGACAACATTTTGTTAGGTTCCAAGGCAAACTTTAGTGTTACTATTTGTCAGACCTATGTCATACTATGGCCCCTTTGTTTTGAGCATAACCATAATGTTCCTCTTAGCTTTCAGAGAATGTTTCACGTTCCTAATTAATCTTGGGTTGCATAGTTATTTTAGCTGGATTGGTTGTGGGGTCGAATTGAGTAAAAGAAAGAGTGCCATTTCTGCTGGACTATTTCATGGTGTCTCCATGTCTAGTAGATGGCCATAAAGATGCGTTGTGGTAGTAAAAGCCATCACCATGCTGTATATTTATCTGTCAGGAATATGAATGAAGCCTCTGTTGCCAAAGCACAGTCTATATCTCAGCGCAAAGAGAAAAATACAGGGGTGTGTTGCGAGCAGTCATTGGATAGCTTATTCATCAGTTTGAATAGTGGATCTGTTATACTTGGTCCAGCCAATGAAGTACATCCACCTATAGAATATAATTTCTGAACTGCTTCTACAAAGTCGGTTGAACTGTCTTTTTATGTATTGCTAGTCGGGACATATTTTCAATGCCTGGGAATCATTTTGATTAGGCTAGGGATAGAGAGATCTTGCTTGGAAATAACACAGAAGAAACTTCACTAGCGGGGATTCAGGTTGAGAGTGCACTCTGGTCTCTGTTTCTCTTCTCCTCTTGAATGTTGGAAATATGGTTTTAAGATATACGAGAAAGTTGTCATGGTTTATTGATGAAAGGAGAGTTTCTCTTTTCATTATTTTCTCTTTTTTGGAGGACACTGCGCATAGCAGGAGCTTAGTGCACCGGACTAACCTTTTTTCTATATTGTTAGAGGAGCAGCGTGCATGTAAGTTGTGCATCCTCTGTCATTCCCTCTGAGTCAAGTATGTGAACTAATGTTGATCCTATTAGATACTAACATCACAGGAATACATAAGAATGTGATTTTAGATGTAACTAGGCCAAGCATTGGTGGAACATCTTTCGGCATGTTAACTACGTAACCTTCTGCTTTGATTTGAATCGAAAAAGCACTTCTTTATGTTCTGAGTTTGACTATGAGGTAAGCGTAATTTTTGCTCTACACTATTATTTCTACTGATGTTATCATCATTTGAACAGACCAAAAACCCAACAGCACGCATCGAACATGAAGCGACCACGTCGAAGATCGGTGAAGATCAGTTATTTTATTTCCAGCAGAGGGGAATCGACTATGAGAAAGCAATGGCTGCAATGATATCGGGTTTCTGCAGGGACGTTTTCAATGAACTTCCTGATGAATTTGGTGCTGAAGTGAATCAGCTAATGAGCTTGAAACTTGAAGGATCTGTTGGTTAAAACACGCTTTCAATTTAATTAGTCAAACGCTAATTGCTAGTAGCTAGTGTTTTGTAATTTGTAAAGTTATAGAACAAGAAACTTTGCATCATCAATACACATTTGTAAATAATGCATCAAGGCATTATCTTCTAAGATCTTTGTAATTCATCCGGTTTTTCCTTGGGGCGAGGGTCTATCAGAAACAACTCTCTACCTCTTAAGGTAGGGGTATGGTTTGCATACACTCTATTCTCTTCAGACTTCACTCGTGAAATTATACTAGATATATTATATTTGTAGTTCATCCCAAAACTTTTGTGGGTAGATCCCAAATTGATTGTATTAGACTGAAGAAATCAAGTTTTTTTTAGCATTGTTAGTACTTATAGGACTTCTCTACGGGTGGCGTAGATGATGTAAAGATGTGTTAGAAAATTTTTGGATCTATGCTTATTTTCAGCTTCTTGAAGCATTTCCTCAATTACTACACCCATGTGATTTTGCTCGAATATAAAGGATAAATCTCTTATGCTTGCGGAAACATGAAACCTCTTTCATGTTCATGTCAGGTCGAGGAATTGGATAAAAAAAGAAGCAAAATTTTGTCCAATTCAACCTTTAACATGTCATGTTATAAATACTTGATAGGCATAATACATAAATGTATCCTTTAATTTGGTCTCAGCTAATATCAATATCTTCTAACTTTTTGTCTGCACAAAAATTGATTGGAAATCATATCACCAAAAAAAATTATGGACTAACCCGTACTAAAAGCAAAGAAAAATGCTTCACTCTTATTGCATGACCCTAAATGTTAAAAAGAGCTCTGTAGATCAGGACAAGACTGTAGGAATTCTTTCACACGTCATTATAGACGATTCTAAAAGGATTTACAAAATTCATGGACTAACACACACGAAAATGAAGAAAATCATCTAATTCTTGTTGAGTGGCCCCCTAAATATTACTAAGAGCCACATGGATCAAGCTGAGGTTGTAAAAATTCTTTCCAGGTCATTAGGGATGATTTCATGAAGGTTTTACAGAAAAGCTGACCGGGAGTAACACCACCAAAAAATTTCATAGGATAACACATACAAAAAATAGAGAAAATCACCCAATTTCTATTGTATGACTCCTAAATACTAAAAGGTGCCGCGTGGAATAAGATGAGGCATAGGAATTCTTCCTTAGATCATTAAGGGTAGTTCTCTAAAGGTTTTATAGAAAAAATTAACCAAAAGTCATACCACCAAAAAATTCATGGGCTAATACATATATAAATTAGAAAAAATCGTCTAATTCCAATTGAATGTCCCCAAATGCCAAAACGAGCTACGTGGATCTGGCCGAGGCTACAAAAATTATTCTCCAGGTCGTTTTGGATTATTCTGCAAAAGTTTTGCGGAAAAGTGACTGAAATTTATACCGCTAATAAATCCATGGCCTAACACATGAAAAACAAAAAACAAATCACCTATTCTTATTGACTAGCCTTGATATGCTAAAAAGAGTCGTGTGAATCAAACCGAGGCTATAAGAATTCTTTTCCAGGTCAACAACAACAACAACAACAATATACCCAGTGCAATCCCACATGTGGGGTCTGGGGAGGGTAGATTGTACGCAGACCTTACCGCTACCTCATAGAGGTA
>JAABOM020000075.1:4357132-4368705 GCA_011800125.2 Solanum clarkiae | reverse complement strand
TGGCGACCTCCAAACTCGCGCCATACCACAGCCTAACACCAGAAGTTTTAAATCTCCGACAACTCCAACACAAGTCCTAACTGTAGCCCAAGTGAGCCGAGGCGAACAGAGGCCAAGTACTCACGTCATAGGATAGGTGAGCCGAGGTGAACAGTGGCCAAGCACTCACGTATCGTAATGCGTAAAGGTCATCATGCCCGTTTATTGAGCCGAGGCGAACGAGGCCAAGCACTCACGTGAGCCGGGGCGAACGAGGCCCAGCACTCACACGTCATGATGCCATCCCCAGCCCAACTCCTTATGTCTCCAAACTAAGCAAGCCGGCCCATGGGCAAATCGACTCGCCGTATCCAACCTACTTCACAATATATACATATAATTATACATACGCACAAACAATTAACAACCACATCACTTCTTAACTCCTAACTTTTTAGTTCCAAATATTATAAAAATTTCGACAGTATTCCCACATGGACCAATCAAGACACACCACACCACATGACCCCACTAGAATTTAATCTTAAGGACCAAGCTTAGATGAAAATTTACATTTGGTCCTAAACTTTATCAAATTGAACCAATTAAGGACTTACGGTTCCTAACTCACGGGTTATAAATTACAGGTTCTAACACTAATATATATAGCTAAGATTGGTGAAGAAAAATTGTACAAGATTCCATCGAACAATTTTGATTCACACGTCTGGACGTGTAAAAATATTATTAAATATGATATATTAGTAATGCTTATATTATTTTTATGGATGATTTGATTTGTTGTATTAGGTGAATAGAATTTATATTGTTTAATGCGACGATTAATTATTACAAAATTAATAATTTAAAACATATCTAAATTATCATCATTTTGCAAATTTCGTATCTTAATTATCTAATATTATATTTTAATATTTATCTACATGAACTATCAGATTTTTGTATTACAACATACTTTAATTTGATACTGAGTTGACCTATATTGAGGTCTTAATTATTAAAAAAAGTGATAATTTAGACAAGTAAAATAGTACTCCCTTTATCCCATATTAACTAAATTTCTAAGGTAATACACACATATTAAGAAAAATATTCAAAAACAAAATTTACACCATACTTTTCACTATTGCCTTTTGTGAAATCATAAATATGTAGTGTAATTTATCTCCTAGAAAATATAAAATTTCAATAAATAAAAGGACAAATATGAAAAAAGTTTCAAACATTCTTTTTGAACTTTGAATAATTTAACTATTTTAAACATTGAAAAAATTTTGAAAGGAAGGAAATATATTGTGATATAAAACTCATGAAAAAGTGATACTTTATGTTGACGCCTAATTTTTACCTTCCATGGTGTCAAATTATTCATCGAGTTATATTTTTTATTTTAACAATTATCAAAAATACAAAAAAATTATTAAAATATTTTAAAGTGGGAGCGTGAGCCCCACGCGCCCTTATTTTTCCCTTTTCCCCCAATTTCCCGTTCCCCTGTTTCCTTCATCCCTTTCCCCGATTCCTTCTTCCACATTTTCGTCCACCATCGCCACACCCCTTAACAAAAACCCTAGCCGCCACAACTCCGAAAAACTCCGCTCCTCCCACGATCCCTTGTCTCTCATGCGCGCCTTTGGTGGAATTGAGCCGTTGCCCTAATTTCTTGCTATTTAATTCCCTCTTCTTCTTCAAAGGGGGGGCGGCGATCAAAATCTAAGAACCCTATCAAAGTTATTAGCCATTAAAAAATCCGAAGTACAATCGTGAAAACCTATAAATTTCTTAGAGCTAAGTCGAAAACAAGACTGAAATTGGAAGCTTCAATCTCGGAGTGAACAGATTCGAGTACGAATCCTTGTGGTGTCGTGGTCCACTGTTGAAGCTCGTCGTCGTCCTCAGTTCGCTGCTCCGGCAAAGGTAATACTCATTCTCGTTTCTTCATTTTGAAGTTTCGTAACTCTGTTTGAATGTGAACTTTAAGACATGTCAAAACTTTTCTGTTTGCACTTTGCTGTTTCTTAACTGGAGATGCCTTATTGTGAGGAGTTAATGTTGTGGTGTTGTCTGATTACTGGTCGTCAAGATGTTCGTAATCGTAGGTTCATCTTTAAGTATTGAAAGTCTCTTTTAAATACTGTTTTTTTCATGTTCGGGGTGAGATTTGGTCGTGCCTGGTCGATTCCAAGCTTGTTTTAGAATGGTCGTTTGATTTATCTCAATGCTATTGCTTTCAAGTATGTTAAGGTACTAAGCTGTTTCGTCTCAGTTTTCTCCTGGTCAGACTTGCATTTATGATTTAATACAACTACATATGTATTTCGGCATTAGATATGATCGCGGGTTGTTTCTTTATTGATAAAACTGCCCCCATGAACTTGTCTGGCTTTGGTTTCTGAAGGTTCAAATAGATAAAAGCTTTAATTTCCCTTTGTGGGTGTTAAGTTAAACAAGTTTCAGATACTGATTTTAGTCTCCAAGATATGAGTCTATGTTGGCGAAAATTTCATTTAATTGGACTAGGTAAACTAACAATTCGTTTAGTTGTTGAGGTTGCTGCTGAGTTTTGTTGCTATTAGTCGCTGAATTCATTTGCTGTTGGTTTTTAGTTGCTGGATAATAGTTGCCAGTTTGTCTGTCAAAAAGGGTAAATTTCTATCTAACTTCAGTTCGTTTCTTGTTTCTCTGTTGAAGTGTCGAGGCAGAATGTAGCTTCTTGTTGAGAAATTTCTTTGTTATTTTGATATTACCATTGTTAATAGTTCTTTTGTCCTGTAAGAAGCAAGATGAATAAGTAAAACTGCTGTAAACAGAACCCTTAACAATTGTTTGCTAACAAGATCCCAGAGATGAATGAGAAACTTGCACATTCATTCAAGAAAATAAGTGGGCCTGCTGCCCCCACTGCGGCATGACGTTGTCAATTCATTTTTTGTTCTTATATGTTGTCAATTCATTTTTTGTTCTTATATGTTGTCAATTCATTTTTTGTTCTTATGAGTTAATGCTTTGGATCGTGAGAGGGGTGTGTACTGTCAGCTTTCTGACAGAGAGGTGAGTGCGATCTGGTTTTTGGTCGGATTTCGTTGGTGCGATGTATTGTAGGGAAAAGGAGCTGGTTTCTGGTTTTTGGTGCGGGATGGCGAGGGGATGAAGATGACAATGGCGTGGATGAAGGTTTCGTTGTTGCTTGGTTGGGATCGAAGAAGGAGAGAAAAATGGTGAAGGAAGATTTGGGAGCTGTGAAGAAGAAAAATGGGGAATGGGCGTGAAGAGGAAGGGGAAGAAGAAAAATTGGGGGCACGTGACCCTCTCGCGCCCCTTAAAAATATATATTTTTTTATTTTTATAAAATAATTGTTGCTTAAAATCGCTAAAACAAAATGAAGACTCGATGATTAATTTGACACCGTGGATGGTAAAAATTGGGTGTCAACAGTGACCACTATATTTTAAAAAGAGTCGTGTGAATCAGTCCAATGCTATAAGAATTATTTCTCATATCACCGAAAATCGCTTAATTTTTGTTGAATGAAGTCTGATGCTATAAGAATTCTTCTTCAGGTCATTACGGAGATTCTGTAAAAATTTTACAAAAAAAAAATTGATCCAAAATCATTCTACCCAAAAAGTCATGAACTATTAGGTGACCACTCTAAATTCAAATAAAAATGTGAAACTAGCATGAACCTTTATGGAAAAAAATTCAATAACTTCTCAACTGACTATTAGATATTTCATATTTGAGGATGTATATTTTTAACATTTCAATTTATTTTTCATCATCATTTAAGTACTCCAACTTATAAGACATCTTCTAGACGTCTTCAAAATTTCGTGTGTCATAACAAAGTCGGATTAAAATATTAGTATTAAAATCTTGTACTACTAATTATTCAAAAAATCCAAAAGAGAAATAAGAAGAAATCGGCAAACCCTCCTGTAAGTTCCCCTAAACCCTTTTTTTTTTTTTAGAAGCAAAATTCACAAATTAAAGGTTGGATAACTGGTTTTTATACAATTTTTCTACCAAAATCTTAGTTATTAGAGAGGATTTTAGTTTAATTATGGTTGTGATATTTGCAGGTTGTTCAAAATGGTTGAAACTCTTTTCGAAGATATATTTACAGTCACTCAAAAAGATCCTGATGGGAAAAAATTTGATCGAGGTATGCACAAATTATTGTTAATTATGTTCTGTAATTAGTTGGTAATCAATGATCTTTAGAGTATGAGCAAATACTTAATCTGTAGAAAAGGATAGTATTCATGCAGATGAATGTGAAAAAGTTATGAGTATTTGTAATGGGTTTGCTAATCTATTCATATTTGCTGAAGTAAAGTAGTTTTTTTTATTCGTAATTTGTTCATACAACATTATCTGCCGTACAGAAAGAGCTGTATTTGGTACAAAGGTACGATCTTGCAATAGTTTCAGTAATAGGTGATTTGACTTTTCGTTTATAATGTTACCATTCTCACAAAAAAGAGGCAAGGGGTTTGCCTTGTGGGTTGAGCTGGTTGGCTTGCCTAGTGCGGGTTAGCTCTCCTATATGGTTTGTGAGCTATTTTATAGGAGCGGCGGGTTTTACCCTATATGGCCCCAAGGTAGCGGCTGCAGATTTCTCTTGTCATAAAAAAAGTTTTTCTTTTATATAGTTGTACTTCTAGTTTCTGTCATAAGTAGTAAGGAGCTTAGGAAGGCGCATGAAGTTGTGTGGTGGCTCCACGGGCCATTGATTGACCAAATAACTACTGGGAGCTCTGAACAGTAGAGTACTCATAAGTGTATTGCTGATTACCTTGTGGGTCGAGCTGTGTGGTTTGTGAGCTATTTTATAGGAGCGTGGGTTTACCCAGTGTGGCCCCAAGGTAGCGGCTGCGGGTTTTCCTTGTCATAAAAAAGAACTTTTCTTTTATATATTTGTTCATCTAGTTGTTATAATAATAAGGGGCTTAGGAAGGAGCATGGAGCTGTGGTGGTGGCTCTGCAGCTGTTGAATGACCAGATAACTACTGGGAATGGGAGCATTGAATAGTAGTGTACTGATAAGCGTATTGCTGATTGCACATATTAGGGAGTTATAAAATGTTGAGTGTGTGCAGTTCTCTTCGCAAAACCATGTTTTGTGGCATGTGATGGACTATGTTTGTTTATTGTTGTCACCATGTGTCCTTCAAACTGCGGCAACACTTTTTTTTGGTTGCAAATAATTTGATCGAGTATAGCATGCATTTTGTAGTTAATCGCATTGAAGCACGGAGTGAGCAGTTTGATATGTTCATGCTACTGGATATAAACACTGAAATATATCCTATGCGCGTGAAGGACAAATTTATGATGGTTTTGGCATCTACGTTGAATTTGGATGGGACACCAGACACTGGTTATTTCATTCAGGTAATTTGCTGTTGTTGTTTATATATCTATCCCTGTTGTTTTGCAAGTGTTAGCCTGCTTGATTTGAGTTGAATTTTGTGATGTGTGTAAAGAATTAAAAATATGGTACTTGAAGCTACGTAAAGTCTCCGAGATTTTCCTACGGAGTAGGTCTTACTAGTATTCGTGCATTTAGAATGTATGTTTTTGTTTTCAAAATAATACAAAATACATCTCGAACAAGTGATCCTCCTTAAGAAAATATTTGTTACCTCGTCTTTCTGGAATTGTTTTGAAATCTCATCTACATACATAGTTCAGCAGTTAAGTGGAACTAGAAACTCAAGAATAGATCAACTTTTTTGTGGTGCCTGTTTGCACGTGTCATCGACACGTTTTTGTTCCACTGAGGTGTGATTCCTTATGATACCTTGTGATGGATGTTCAAGTGGATTCTAAAATAATGGGCAGGACAAACAAATTGTATCTGCCGGTGAAAGGGTATAATCAATTGGTATTGGCATGTATCCAATCACCAATCAGAACAGAAAGATCCATCTATTGTGCTATTTGGAGGATAGTGAAGTGTCTTTGTGGTCCTTGAACTATTCATAGGCTTTCCTTTGCATTTGAGAAAGACCCAAAAACTAAGGAATGGGAAATCAAGGAAAAGGAGAAAAAAAAGAAGGAATTTTTTATTGAAATGGAGATGGTTGAGGGACAAACCCATTTTCAGAATTTTCATAACCAAAATGGCGAAACTCATGACTCATGGAGCACCTTCACTATGCAGCGTTTACATCCAAAAACAAATGGTCGGTTAAATGTATTTATACTGAAGGTGCTCTAAGCCTCTAACATCCAATGAGCCTTTAGTGAATAATTTAAAATTTTTAAATCTTGCTAGTCGTTTTGGAGATCTTTTATCAGTAGAATGAGTCTCTCATGGGGATTCATATAGTTAGACTCCAATTAGCATTTTTTCTTGTAGACTTTGCACTGTGTTTTCTTATTGATGACTATCCTTCTTCAGTGTTTTCTTCTTTTTCACTTGGGTTTGATGCACTTGACCTGAGGGTCTTTCGAAAATCACCTCTTTATCTCCATGAGGTAGCGGTAAGGTTTGCGTACGCTCTATCCTCCCCAACTCCAATTGGATTTCACTGGTTATGTTATTGTTAATGTTGAGGCATACTTGTTCTAAAGTATGTTTTTAAGAAGCTACTTTTCATGTAAGTCCCTAATCTGATACTTGATTTTTCTATTTGATAAAACATTAATGCTTAAAGACATAATACCAAACCTAACCGTTAGGCAAATGCTTGTACAAACGTGCTTTTTTGTTTTTGTTTTCCTTCTTCCTTTTATGGTTTGACTGCTGAGTTTTCTTCTAGCTGTGGTGGTCAAACTCTTAGAAATCCTGATGTTAATTAATGGTTTTGCAACTTGATGACAGGGTAACAAGAAATCTCTTGCTGACAAGTTCGAATATGTCATGCATGGAAAGCTATATAGGATCTCAGAGGAAGGTTCGGGGAAGCATGTGAAAGCGTATGTTTTGCTAACTAATCCCTTATAAATAGTCTCATATTCAATTCCATGAACATGGATTTATATTTCTGACACGTTCTAGCCTTATCATTGGTGCAGTACTGTCACTCCTTAACTATATATGCTTTTCTTCTTGTTCCGAAGAGTTGGCTTAGATTGACTTCTTAGGTCTCCTATATGCTAAGATAAGATTTCCATTTGATTTCTGTGACTTATTTTTTAGTATGAGCTTTTTTTTCTATTGTGTTTATATGTGGAATATAATTTATTTTCTTGCAACCGTAGTTTATGAACTTTTCTTTTTAGCCGAGAGTCCAATCAGAAACAAGCTCTCTACCCCGAAAGGGCAGGGGTTAAGTCTGCATACATCCTACCTTCCCAGACCACCCCACTCGTGGTATGGCATTTGTTGCTGTTCAATTGAGATGTAAATGTACTTGCCTGTACTTGGTTTTTCTCTGTTCTTGTTTTTGGCCTAGACGTTTTGCCCTTTTTGCCTAATGTATATTCTCTTTCAGCTTTTAACTCTTCGAAACATAAGGTTTGAGAGTTATCTATCTTCTGGTTATTGGGACTACTTGAGGTTAACAAATCATGAATTTTTTTGCTAATATAACAATGGATTTACCAATTTTTATTGATCTTCAGAGACATCTTTGTTTCATTTGGAGGACTTCTGATGCAGCTGAGAGGAGATCCATCCATTGCAGCTAAGTTTGAGCTTGATCAGAGGATTTTCCTTCTCATAAGGAAGGTTTAATGTTGAAAAAATCTGGTAACTACTCAATTTTAACTTAAAAGGCGATTGACTATTTGTGAGCGCCTTAGCTATTGGCACGTCATAAATCGCATGGTGGTCTCAGTTTCTCGTGGATACAAAAGAATGTAACTAAGATATATAATAATGGAGACCACAGACCGAGAACTCTATATATGTTGGGGGTGTAGAAACCTAATTTGTGCAATTATGATGTTTATTCCTGGTAACATAAGAAGAATGTTCATACTAGCATTCAAAAGTCTGCTTTTGGGGTGCCGTGCGACTGCATTTTTCTTGTTTTGGAAACAACTTCAGACTAAGGTCGTGTTTGGCTTCAAACATTTTTGTTTGAAGTGATGTTTAGCCTTGGCTTGCAATTTGATGGAATACTTGTGGTCTTGAAATTGTGAAGTGTGAAAGTGAAGTAGTCATTGTTTAGCTCGGGTATTCAAGGATAGAGCTACGTTTACCTAAGAGTGGTCGAATATTCCTTTTTTGAATATATAGGTTAAATAATGATATTTTGATATATATTAATTGTTGAACATTCGTCATACAAAAATCACCAATTCATGTTCTACACTTGATGGAAATGCTGACTCCAGATACTAGACTATTGTGCATACCTATTTTGTTTCACCCTAAATGGAATGTGTCTCTTAGTTATGTCGTGCTTGACCAAAGTCTCTATGGCTGCTTTTCTCCGCCCACAATCAAATAAGATAGCAAAATCATTGTAGATTTTTAAGAAACGTATATATATAATGAAAATACAACTAATATTGAGATTGTCCAACAAATATATTAAACATGGAAGTTAATCTTCATATGAGATTTGTGTATATTAACCATGATTAATTGATAAATCTTTGATAGAAAAATATGTCATTCAAGATTTGAAGAAATTACCAAATATGAATCGACTCTTTCATGTAATTGTAATTTTGGCCAAAAAATCATTCAAGATTTTCTCGAGATTTATTTTCCAAAGTAAATATATGGCATATATATGATTGAATATAGAGTTATCTCACTCAATCATAGCTGATTAATGTATCTCTTTATCTCATTTTGTGTAAACATGCGACGCGAACAATTTTTTACTATCTTGTATTTTGTGTAAAAACAATTAATTATTTACAATTAACTAATCCGAACATACTCTAAACCAAACAACCCCTTAAATTTTTTCAAAATTAATTAAACTCTAAAAAAGGGCATGCACTTTACATCTTCCCTCATTTAATCCGTAATGTATGCATTTTATTTAATTTTTAGAATCAATTAATTGTTTTAATTGAACATTTGAACTCTTTCTTCTTCTTTTCCACTATAAATATTTCATCCGTTTTCTCCCAAACTCTATAATTCATTTTTCCACCTTTTCTATCCACTATAGAAAAAAATGAACGTTTTTTTTAATCGACCATATGTGTATTCAAAAATTGAAAATGAAGACAAAGAAGAAATACAACATAGAAAAGCACAATTCTTGATTTACAAGACATTAAGGAAAGCAGATTTTGTTGTGTCAGAGAGAAAAAAATCATCAAATTGGTTGAAAGTGAAAATTTTTAAGTTGAAAATCAAGATTGGGAGGAAATTAAAGAGATTGAGAAAGAAAATATTGTTTACATTTTCTTCTACTTCTACGAGTGAAGTTTGAATGTTTTATTTCTTGGGCTACAGATCTAAATTTATTGTATCGTATCGTTGAATTTGTAGTTGGATAATAAAGAAAAATTTATTTTGTGTGATAATTGATTTGGTTTAATTGTGTCTTTATCTTCTTTCTTCTTTTCTTTCTCGTTTTGCGTTTGATCATAATTTATTCTTTACCCGAATAAATAATTAGCACTAAAGATAAATGTGATAAAAATAAAAAGTTGACAATCACACAACATATTGATAGAAAGAACAACATATGTTGCTTGGACTCTTCAGAACTGTCAGCAGGTCAGATACACCAAAAATAGCATATTTTCAAAGAATCCAACATGAATGCGACATTAAAAGTGAAAAGTCCACGCAACTTAGAAAACAACAAGATGGAATGAGAAATACCCATTTCTTGTATCGTCATCTAGAAATTCTATCAAGGTGGAAGAGATCAAGGCTAGATACACCCCATATCAACACGAAACTCAAGTTTCATATCTCGTAAGAAAAAAGAAAAGGGCAAGCTTGGTATACTAAAGCTTGCATACAAAGATCTATTGTATGCAATCTTACCTTGCAAAGTTTATAAAGTAAAAGAACATTATGCAACCTTGAAAAGACTTTTAACTCAGAGAAACTTACCTAATGTGCATTTGTTAAAATGCTTCATCAGGATTTCCAAATTATACAAAGGCAAAGTTTTTGTCAACTGGAAATATTTACATGAAAGTCTGTCTACCTACTGTGTAATTTACTTACAGTAACTTTCTTATTACCAAAAAACATGCAAAAACAGATTTAAAATTTGTCACAAAATTGATCTTGGAATCAAGTGGCTTAGGTGCATGATTCTTCAGCATTTGTACTTGAAGTTTTGATGTCAATCAGATACCTTTAGAGAACTCTAAGTTTAAGACAGAGTCCTTTCTGGTCAAGATTTACGCTTCCGCGAAATACTGCTAGTAAGAAAGGATGGCAGCATTGTATATCCAGCAGGCTTCCAGTATCATCGAGGCTGCCAGCAGAAGGTGCGACTGTATATATAATCCATTAAAACCTGACGAATTAACGAGAAATCAGTGTCAATGAACAGCCAGCCCTATGATTATCTATAGTAAATTTCAAGGTGCAAAATCTAGGGACGTGTTTTTAGAATACGTTAAACAACATAAGATGGCATTATGAAACCTATCTTTTAGCTACAACGACGACATACCCAGTGTAATCACACAGGTGGGGTCTGAAGAGGGGTCTGAAGAGGGTGGTTATGCAGTCTCACCCCTATCTTATGAAGGAAAAAACTACAAATGAGTAGGTAAAAATTCTTACTGATTTGCCCCGATGCTACAGCAGGAAGTGCAGGGATTCTCACAGCTGCAACAACAGGAAGTTCTGATATACATCAGTGACGAGTCATATAAGAAGAGAACGTTTTTGCAAAGTGAACATAGTAAGAAGGAATACGTCCAACATACGTTTCTTGCATGATGAAGGTGGTAACTGAGACATAGATGGCCAAGGAGCTGGAATGTTGTCATTTAAGTCGCATACAAAGCTGATCCCCATAATTTTGTCCAGTATTGCATCTGATGGTAAACTAGGCAAAAGACACCCCGAAACTACTCCAACAAAAAGAACAACAAATAATTATTAACTAGTACAACAACGATAACAACTAGGCCTCAATCCCGAACTACACCAGGAAACAATTAACTATAGCTGTAAGAATTTAAGATTAAAAAGAAAAGATGAGGCAGGTAAAGATATGACATGGAACATGCACTTCATCCATTTCATTTCAATTTGTTTTGTCCGATTTTGACTTTGCAGGTGTTTAAGAAAGTATAAGAGACTTTTGAATCTTGTGGTCTTAAACTAAAGATATGTAGAATGTATCAAAATGTCATTTAATTTTTATGGTTTTAAATAGGCCAATTATCATGTGGAAAGTTAGAATTGTAGGGTTGCCAAAAAAAGAACGAGATGTTCTTTTTTAAATGGACTGAAAAGGAAAATAAGATTCACAGCTATAGATCTCAAAGAAGAAAAGGGTAAGAGAAACAAATTGAAATGAAGGAAGTACTACATATTTAAAGAATAAATATACTGTTCTCTTCCCATAAGCAATTCTTAAGTGAACCCTCTGGGATTGGCCTGGTAGTAATAGACTTGAGCCTTGGGGTTTGCTCCCTTTCAAGGTCTCAAGATCGAAACCCACTGGGTGCA
>JAABOM020000075.1:4315382-4336434 GCA_011800125.2 Solanum clarkiae | reverse complement strand
TGGGGGGGGATGGTGGTGAAGATGAGGTTTGTTGGAGGGCGGGAGGATGTAATCTATATGGAAATGCCACTTTTTTGATGTATGAAACTCTTTAAAAAGTGATATCTTAGGTGTGTTTTTGACCATTAACTTTAAAATGAAACCTTTGTAACGGTATGTGTAACATATTAATCTCTCTGGCTTGTCTCTACGCTCGACTCTGAAGGCTGCAGTATATTAGTTGGGTATGGTCTGTGTAAAATCTTTACGTTTCACATGTTCTTACATATCCGCCTCTTGTGATTGTTTGTTAATGTTATTCAGATTCATCACGAGAGACGAATTGGAAAACGCTATGAAGGAATATGGTATGGGTGATGAGGCCACCATCAAGGAAATTATTGCAGAGGTGGACACTGACAATGTAAGTCGAAACACTCGACATTGAAACTCTTAGATGTGGATAGAAAAATTTCATACTTGACTCTTCCAATTGAAACAGGACGGTAGGATCAACTACGAGGAGTTCTGTGCTATGATGAGAAGTGGAACAACACAACCACAACAAAAGCTTTTCTAGTGCCCTGCCTTGCAACGAGCAGAGAACGTTCACCAGCCAGCACGATAGAGAGGCGTCTATCACCATATGCCATTTGGATATCAGCAGTTTCTGTCCTAAGGCAAGCTCCTGCATCTCTAGGGATGACGATACCGTAGTTTGGTATTTCAGAAACCACTGGAGTACATGAGACATTTTCGTGTAGCGCGGGAAAATGTGTTTATAGCTAGTTAATGGTATATTTCGAAGATCCACTTGTAATTTTGCGCGGATCGCGTTGAATCCGTCTATGGGAGGCATTTGAAAGTTTTACATGTTTAATTATGCTAACTAGTCAGTTATAAGTTGAGTTCAGATAATGTGCATGAGCTTACTTGAACATTGTTGTTACATTGGATAAAAAGGCAAAACTTAACTCACATCAATGTTGCTCTGAGTATGTGAAAATGTCGATGGGTGTGTATCAAGCTCTTCAAAACTGGTGCATTTTTGAAAAATCCAATATGGTTGCAGCAATAGTTTTTGAGAATTCGAGCAACATAGACTATGATGATGATTTATGAAAGTCGAGTCTTATGTTATCACTCCATCATTATTTGATATGCTCGTTGAACCATCGACTCTGATATCGATTAGTATAATACAACTCAAAGATAGTAAGTCGAGCTTTATGCCGGCATTCTATCATCATGTACATGATGGTTGAACTATTGACTCTGATATGAATTGATATATTACAACTCAAAAATACATTTACGCACATAATATGATATTATCCCTTTTAAATCAAAGGGGAGACAAAATCTTTTGAAGTTGTCAGTTGCACGTGGGGTTAATTAATATAAATAATTCTATACTGTACTTCCATTAAACATATTATAATCATGTGGACGTGTGCACTTTCTCCTTTTTTTGTCTTGGGAAAAAATGTCATTTGCTACATTGGGCTCATATACCAAGACAGGTAAGTGTCGTCAGAGTCGGAGCCAGAGCCAGAATTTAAACTTTACGGATTATAAATTTTGACTAACAATATCATATGTTTAGTAATTAGATTTTTAAATTATTTATGATTTGAACTAAAATTATTGAAGTCGATCCAATTTGTACATTGACTTCTAGCTCTGTCCCTGCATCGAGGTTCAGTTTCTACTGCGTGTATATTTTCATAATGATGGTATTTTTTCAAAATCAAAATTTATTGTTCAGTATCTCAAACTAGCCATTCCTGATAATGGATTTGAAGTCCCACGGTATTATAGAATTCGATACCATGTGATAGAATTTTTTTATTATGGAACATCAAACTAGCCTAGGATGCTCCTAGTACTTTCCTTTTTTAAATTACTATCTTAAGTATTATTTTAATTTTTGTGCCATAAATATAAAAAGAAAAAACAATCAAAGAATTGAATGACAGAAGTAAACAGATTCCTCAACCTATGCAGCAATCTTGAAGACATATAGTTCTTAAACTTCAACACAAGTTAGTTTTATTATTCTCTCCATTTCAGTTTATTTATTTGATTTTGATCTGATATGGAGAGTAAGAAAGTAAAGAAGACTTTTGAATATTTTGGTCGCGAACTAAAGACACGTAGAATGTATCAAAATGTCTTTAATCTTTTAGTCTTAAACATATTTATATGGAACATGATAATTAAAGAGTTGCAAGAAAAAAGGAGACTTTTTTTTTTGGAACGGACTAAAATAGAAAGTAAGACAAATAAATTAAAATATTTCATAGCGAGAACAATTTAATGGCGCGACAGGAAGAATTGTCGTCCTGTGACCAGGAAGTCGCATGAAAAACTTGCAAAAGCAATAGACTCAGTATGGCTCGATCCATCTCCAAACTCGACTTAGTGCTACCTTTCAGAATATAACGAAGTAAACATACAAAGAAGCCACGAGAGGGATTCAGCATCTACTGAAGGTATTTGTGGTGAAATATCACAGACAGGAATGTTGAAAAACAGCATGGTGAATGCATGTTGCACTGTTGAGCAAGAAATGAAAGAAGAGAAAACTCTGAATGTCAATATTGCTGAAATATCTGCAGAATTGCAAAGAGAGAAACAGAAAAACGCGAAGCTCATGGAGAGAATATCAGTTCTTGAATCTCACATACAAGGAAAACATAAAGATTTCAACTTCTCAAATGGGAAAGTATGATTTCTCAACTTAACTTTTTGTATATATTAGCTATTGTTGAGTGTGCTACGTTCGTTGAGGTAATGAGTTGTCGTCTCCTTATACGCTATGTTAGTCGAACTCTTCAAAAATGCCAACTGGTGTTTGTCTTATCTTCCAAAAGTAGTGCATTTTTGAAGGAGTGACAACATTTTTGGAGAGTCCGAGGAACATAGGTTATGATTGTAAATAAAAGTTCAACCATGAGTTTCCCTCGGAGCGTATGCAACAACATGATTCACTTCCAAAGTCGAAAAATTGAAGTTTAATCACTTGCAACTGTTTCAGAATTTAAGGACTAATGCATTTATGTTATGTTGAGAAGTAAACTTTTATCCTGTTATATTTATCTATGTATATATGCAACAATCGGAGTATATGCTCAATGCTGAGTACTAGCGGAATATGTTGCGTTTAATATATCTTTGTCACAGGCCTGTTGTCAAAGGCATTTCAGAAAGCTCAAGAGACGAAAAGTAGCACAATGTATCGACACTAACAAGGACAGAACACGAAAAATGGACTCAGAGATGAAGGATCACACTTCAGAAATCTACCTAACGAAAGACGTTCATACAGAACATTGCCTAGTGAATTGGATGAGAATGGATGATAGTCGGTTTCTGAATTTTGAAAGATCCAAAGACGGTGATTCAGCTGAAGAAAACGACCCTGATGATAGCGAAGACGAAGTTGACCAAGAAACTGAGGACAGTGGCACTTATACAGACATTGTAGGTGGAGGAAATGTCAAGGACTTGGAAACTGAGAAGGGGATCGAACAACTGAAAGAAAATATCGATGAAGCAAGTCATTTACCTGTCTTGGGAAGTTGTGATCATCATGCAGATCAAGCAGAAAAAAGTTCACCAACTGATATGGACGTCTGCAAGAATGCAAAGAACGAAGAAATTAATATGCTCGAAGCCTACGAGGAGCTTTCAAAAGCCTGTGCTATTGATCACGGAATAAGAAGAACGGAAAGTGCAAAGATGGCTTTTTGTCCAAAGGAAGTAAAAAAGATGCTAGGATCTAATGAACTTTCATTGGAAAATGCTCAATCTCATACCATGAGAAATATCTTAGTTTTCGCGCCTCTTGGTATAAGGCACGGGAGTGAGGACATGTATGAATTAGACTTCAATCATTTCAGCATTTTACACAAAGGAGAACCATATATAGATTCAAAAAATCCAGGGGTATGCTACTAACTTTCTTATACCTATAAGTGGTTCGAATTTCAATTGAGTTGATATGTTCTGTAACAGGAGCATGTATTATACGATAATCCTGGATTTCGGAGGAAGATATTCTATCCCAACAGACACAACCCAACCTTGTGTCCTGTTAAAATACTTGAAGAGGAGAAGGCCATGCGTCCCTCGGATGCTACCTGCCCGTCATGCTTATTCCTATGCATCAAGTATGGAGGAAGTACAAGAAATCTTCCTCAAAATGAGTAAGACTGCTCAACTATTCTATCTTGTTCGCTTCGTTGCAACAGTGGTAAGACAGTTTTTCTCATAAATGAGATTTTACTAGTCTGTAAATTGATGCATTGTCATACCAGATACGTCAGGCAGCGAATGGGAAGAAACAAACTGAAATCTTTTGGTCCGGTGATCTGTCGAATGGCAATGCTGATCCATATTCGCAATGGAAGTTTCTTCTTTAAGGCCTTGGGAATTACACTTCTCTTCATGGCTGGCTTTCCTAATGACCTGGTTCAAAGGGAAACCAAATATAAGAACTTGGACCTCTTACAGAAATATTACAGGTATTCTGCATTGCATGTTTGTCTCCGTGTGCTCTCTAGGTCTCCGATTAAAGCTGTGAAATTAGCCACTGATGCTTGCTTCAGGGTAGGCTGTCAAATCACACCCTCTTGGGGTACGGCCCTTCCTCAGACCCTGCATTAACGTGGGATGCTTTGTGCACCAGACTGCCCTTTTACTTTGTTCGCTGACATTCTGCTGACAATTTTTCTGATTGTTTGGTCTCGGAAGCTTCTTCTTATGTTGTCGAATCATCTCCACATTTGCAGGACAGATGAGGATGCAGAAAGGGAGGAGTTGTTTCTGCCACATTCTGAGACTGATGCTATTGTAAGATCTGCAAGTCATAGTCATTTTCTCCATAACTTGCGGTAACTCTGCTGCAAAGTAAAACTAAGTCACATCAAGTTACTAATAATAATTCCTGCCGAGTTATCCTCAAGAATACTACTTCCGTTTCATTTTAAGTGTCGTACTTCTCATTTTACTTTTCATTTTATGTTGTTCCAGAATATTTGTCCCACTTCAGGGCAGGGGAGAAAAGCATCGACGAAAATGAGAAGCAAGAGGGTAGCAATCTCTAAGACCAAAACTTCAGAGAAAGCTACAACTATCCATTCTGAACCTTCATATTCTGCCCCACCTCCTGCACCATTTGGACTAATGGGCTACGCCTCATCTCCAAATCAGATGGCTGTACCGATACCATCACCTCAAGCACCACTAGATTCGCGAAAACCTGTAATGGTTAATACCACACCCAATATTCGCTACCATAACCAATGTTGCTATCCTATTTTCCCTATGTATCCACCAAATGCTGTCATCCCTTTTGTATATTGGCCTCAACCTAATACGTTCGCGTCATTCCCTTACCCTTCTTCTTATGGATATATGGCACCTGGAACCTGCATTTCAGTACAGCCATATTGTTCTTACTATAATCCTCCGATTTCAGAAACTTTAGGGACTGATGAGAAGCACAATGGAGCTTCAGATGAGGCTAAAAGGGAGTCGAATAGTAGTTCAAGCAGTACAGATTCAAGAGAGAAGTAAACAGGATTTCTAGTTTTCTACTTCTATTTATGTACCGAATGCTCGAATCTTGCTTGTGTTGTCAGAGAAACCACATTTTTCGTTCTCAAATTCTACGAACATATAAATTGATGTTCTTTTGATCAGTACATTTGTTGTCGTCAAAGAAGAAACAGAATAATGAGAATATAAGAGTATGATCACAAGATGTTGCAGTACAAAACAAGCAACTAACTCAAATAAGGAATCAATACTTCATGGCGAACCTGTGACTGATGGTCGTCGTGAAGATTTCATGTACATGGGAAATTTAAGAGACCACTCTAAGGCATTAAGTATCAGTAATATAGTGAAACAGCACATATCAAAGTAGATATGTTCAGTGTTAAAGCGCAAACAAGCTCTAAGGTCCATTGAGACTTTAAGCGCAAAGTTCAGATGAGCTCTAATGAAGAAAGGCACAAATGGAGAACATACAAATACCTGTAATAAGCATAACTATTACGCCAACACTTCACGAATAGCAGCATCATCAACTTCAAGATATAACGCTGTTATATTTCAGCAGTGATGCCTTCTACAAGTGAAATTTCCTTAGACCAATGAACCTCTCTGATGACAAGTTGATCCTAAGAAAATCACAATTTTGACTGATCTTCACTTTAGGAATGTGCTCAATCTTGTACCAGTCTTCTCCTTGTCCCGGCTTGCAACGCTTCTCCAATATTGCACAGCCCAAAATGTTCAAGGACTGGAGGTTCATTCTCTCCATACACTGTGGAAGTGAGGCAAGGTTATTACACTGTACAATGTTCAGTTCCTTGAGAGACGTAAGCTCGTGTAACCACTCAGGCAATAAAGTTAAACTTGGGAATCTACATACAGACACAGATTGCAGATTGTGGACATGCCGTAAAGCCTCAGGCAGTTGCCATAAAACCAACTCTTGAATAACAGTATCTTCTCTAGAGTGGAACCTTGGCAGACCATCAAGGTGAACGCGATAAAGGGAATTCAGGTGTTTAATCTCTTGTGGAAATGAAACCAACTCTGGACACTTAAAAATTTCAAGTTCCTCCAGTGAAGCTAGGTGCCGGAATCCTTTAGACAGATATTTCAATCTATCAGAGCAGCTGATTGACAATTTACGGACTGAGGTGAGGCCTTGTAATCCCTTCTCTGGTAGAGACTCTAGTTGGTGGCAGTGACCAATACGCAGGGATTTCAACGCCGTGAGGCTTGCCAGACTGCTTGGTAGTACTTCCAGCTTTGAGAAATCCTCAATCGTCAATATTTCAAGGTCGGTGAGGTTCGTTAGCACCTCTTCAGGGAAAGAAGCTAGTTCCTTGTTGCTACCAATTTCTAAGCAGGTGAGACAGCAAAGATTTGAGATAGACGCTAGAGTCATGTTTGAGCATTTCATGATTCTCAAAGTTCTGAGTGATAAAAGGCGTGGAAATGTTAGCAAAGGGCAGTCTTCAATCCACATTTCGTGAAGACTCGGAAATTGTTCTTCTCCTTCTTTGATGGAAACTCCTTTTAAATTCGGGAGTTCCCACATCTCAAGTGATTCCAAGGATGGGAACTTTCTTAATTGGGATATTCCGCTTTCAACGTTACTGTCAATGTACTCCAAATGAATTCGTCTCAGCGAAAGATATTTCAAACAAGGAAGCTGAGCTAGCTGAGAGAGATGCAAGCAGTATTTACAATCATGAAGATAAAGGGTAATCATAGTTCTCAAAACTGAAGCACTCATCCAACTTGCCAAGCGTGTACTTCTGAAACCGGATACCTTCAAATGCTTGAGGTCGGAATGAGGTTCTAGTGCTTCAAGCACCTGCAGATCAACATCCTTAGACGACTCACACCCAACGGAATGGTTCCAGTACAAAGCTAAACTATGGAGGTTTCGCTTTGAAATTAGAGCTTCTTTCGCCTCCATAAGATTTTCAACCCTCTCAATGTGCTCAATCACTAGTTCTCCCCGAAGATCCAAGTCTCGCAATTCACTAAGCTTGGAACATCTTTTTCTCCCGACGACAAACTTGTTTAAAGTCTTGAGGTGTGTCAATTGTGCTACATTAGGAGGCATGTGACTCAATGGACAGCCTCTTAGCCGAAGATGTCGAAGATTTCTCAGATAATACAGATGTTTCGGTAGAACACGAAGGAAGCAACAATTTTCTACACTCAGCATCTGCAGATTCTGAAGAGAACAGATACTCTGAGGAAGACTCTCAATACATGTACTGAAAAGGTCCAAATACCTTAAATGTATAAGATTTCCGATTGCAGATGGCAATTCCCTTAACTGAACTGAGCAAAAAATCAACACCCTTAAAGAACCATACATTGCGATTAACGAAGGGCTGTAAGGCATAGTACTTTTAGGAAAAGCAAGAAATGACTTATCTTCAGCATGTATTGTTGCATGTCGTATTCTGCTTGTCGATATCTTTTCCCCTCCTTCAAGTTTTGTTGCATGAATTCCATCATCCATTATAGATTGGGCAAGGTCATGAACAAGATCATGTATCTTAAACAACATCCTCCCGTACGAATTTTGTTGCACTTCTTGGAACAAAGATCTCCAGTATAGTTCATTCCATACTTGGTTACCTCTATCCTCGGGTTCCAAGTTTCCCTCGGATGAGATAAATCCGTTGGCCATCCAGAAATAAATTAGTTCTTCTTTGTCAATTTTCGAGCCTTTGTCAAATATCGCGCAATAAGCAAAACAATGTCTCAAATCTTGAGGAAGGTGAAAATAGCTCAACCTTAGAGCAGGCAAGATTGAACTTTCGTCTTGTGGCAAATTCCAAAACTCACTGTCTCTGACAAACAACCATTCTTTTTCGTCACTCTTAAAGCGTAAAATACTTCCTAAAGCTTTAGCAGCCAGAGGCACCCCACAACATCTTCTCACTATCTCTTTTCCAATATCCACAAATTTGGAGCTTTCTTTTCTGTCGAGGCCAAATGCACGTTGCTTGAACAACAACCAACAGTCATACTCTGACAAACAGGATAAACGATATGGCTGTACTGTTCCCATAATTGAAGCAACGTTTTCAAGACGAGTAGTGGTAATAACTGAACTACCTTGAGAACCAATTGTTAGTAAGGCTTTTAGTTTATCCCACTTCTCTTGATCTTCATTCCAAACATCATCTAAAACGAGTAAATATCGTTTCCCTCTCAACAAACTTATGAGCTGACTCTGTAAAGAAGCTAACTCGGAAGTGTTTATATCTTTCCCAACTATGGCTTCTAGGATTGCTCTTATCAACCTCTTCTCGTCAAAATTACGAGACACACAAACCCAAACTTTCAAATCGAAATGTTCATGTACCAACACATCATTGTAAACTAATTGAGAAAGAGTAGTCTTTCCAAGACCCCCCATTCCAACTATAGGGAGAACCAAAAGCTCTTGAAAATCATCATTATGCTTCGTTAAGATATCGACAATGTTCCTTTTGTCATTGTCCCTTCCATAGACTTCTGCCGGAGTTAAAACAAAGCCAGTTTCACGTACTTCATCTGTCGTGGACAATCGTTTCTTCAGAGTCACTTCAGACAAATGGAATTTAACACGTTCCTCAGCAATTCCATCGAGTTTCCTAATAGCATGTTTAACCTTTTTCCCTATCTGGCGACGAAACAACATGTTCTCCAAAGGGAAAACAGATGGCATTGAAATGCATCCAATTCCTCGGGCTTTTTCCTGCAACCTGATTGCTTTCGATGCACATTCATCCAAGACATCATCGACTTCATAAGTAGCACTGTTTAGCTTCTGCAACCAATTTCTTATTGCCTTTTCTTTCAGTTGTTCCTGGTCTGCGTCCTGAAGGACAGCCTTGATTGTCGATAACGAGCTTGAAAGCGTTCTTAATTCTTCGTCAACGCCATAAAGCAATCCAAGCTCCTTTTGAATAAAAGAGCTAAGGTTTTGTAACAAAACTTCAACGAAAGCTTCAGCCATGTTGCCTAGCATATCAAACCAAGGAAAATTTTGAGTAGTTTCAGTAGGAGGAGCCTACGTTGCTTGGAGTTTTCAAAAATACCTACACGTGCATGTCAGATCCTCCAGAAGTAGTGCATTTCAGGACGAAATGACACGGGTGCGGCAACAGTTTTGATGAAAACGTCCAAGCAACATAGTATTACATAGATAGTTTCACACTTTAGCTATCAGTTGTTCCTTTTTTCCTACCTGAACTATCATCAATTCACCATCTACCCCTTTTTTTAATCCGAACTATCACCATTTATGTATTAAGATATATTTAGTTGAGTATGTTGTGATAGTTCAAGTAGAAAAAAGAAACAACCAATAGTTGGACTAATTAGCTTTGAGTTGTGTTTCAATATATAGATGGTGATAGTTCAAATACTAAAAGCAACAACTGATAGCTAAGATGTGAAACTCGATAAAAATGATAGTTTTTAACCATTAATCGAAATATATTATGTAATTCAAAGCTACCACTAAAAGTGATTTCTTAATGAAAAACATTTTCCTAGAAGATATTTTCCCTCTTACTCAACACACTTACTACCTTCCTTTCTCTTCTCAACAAAGTTTGGTTCTTTTCCATTCTTTACCTAAACAAAACAAGTTCAATTTTTATATTAACACAAGAAATTTTGACCGTTAGCTTGCACGCACTTCGATTAATTTACCACACAATCTACTATGACATCGATCACATGATAAGAGGGAGTTGCTCGTATGGTAAACAAAGAAAACCTTCATCACCTAAAATTTCAACATTTGTGAATTCCAAAGTACTTCCTTTGTTTTAATTTATTTGTCATGTTTTGACTTACACGGAATTCAAGAAAGTATATAAAATATTGTTGTCTATATCAAATGTACTACAGTGCCCTTGAATCTCGTACTTTCTAATCAACCAGTTGCTGAAAAGGATAAGAGGCATTTTTTTCAAAACATACATAAAAGAGAACATCATGATAAACAAATTAAAACGGAGAGAGGACAGAGAAATTACCTATTTCTTATGCTTGAGATGTGGCAGCAAATACATTAGATTATGGAATTGAAGTTCATAAAGTGGAGGACTTTTAAGTCACACATCTATAATTTATTTGCTTAAAAGTCAAATAAAATAGGACTAGACTATTTTGGATTGGTCTTGGATTTTGTGCCAAGTATTATGATATTTTTTTCAGATGATTTGGATTATGGTTTGATTGGTCATTTTTGGAGTAAGACATAAAGGTACCTAGTAGTTGGGATATTTAATTTATACAAATTTAGTATATACTTTTATCTTTTTCGGACCTTATGTATGAAGTTTAAGAAATTGTCTATGTATTCCATTTTAATATTATATTCACCATATGATGTGATATAAAAATCTATTTGATAGGACTCATTTCATGCTATGCAAATTAAAATCACCTTGTGATTTTTTCTTTGACATTATTAGCTAAAATTTGTACATTTTATTATGAATATATTTCATTACACTTTTGTCAGAAAAGTAGATCCTAAATGAAAAATATATATATTCTGAAAGGACTATGAAATGATTTTAAAATAGACTATAGTAATAATATCATGTTAAGGAAGACCTACATTTTACGTTTGCTATATTTTTAATTCTCTTTATAATGATTTTCCAAAGTAGTATATTATATATTACAAAAATATATAATATAACATGACCAAGTTACTATTTAATTTTGACTTGATCACATTGAGATTTACAATCTTATCACATTTTATTTAATTTATTATTTACAATTATTTAATAATAATTTTTAATATATAACAATTTAAATTAAAACTGAATTAAGATGAACTCAAAATTTATTAAATTCACCTTGCTCAAATTTCTATGCATCAGCCAACTATGTATTTTACGTAAATCTCTTTCTAATTTTTGTATTTGACCCCATTTGTCCACTATATATATCAAATATTTTAAATTTTTAAAAAATAATTCACTACAAAAAATATTTTGTATTTATATTAGGTCCAAATTCCCATGCTACCCCATAGATAATTTCTGACACAAACATCATTAATTGATCTTACTATCGAATACTTAATTGATAAGTTTTTTAAAAAAACAAATTAGATCCTTGTTTTAAATATTAAACAAGAATCATGCTTTATATATTTATACTACTAAGAAGAGATCTTGATTATATTAAATCACGTGATAAATTAATAAAAATCATTATTGACAATCTTATATCTTTAAATAATAAATAATTTAATAAAAAATTTTAAAATATAAAAAAATATTTAATAATTATATGATTCGTTTATACGATTGTGAGAAATAGGAGAAGTATGCGTGGGGGTTGGAGGTGGAGATTCATTTCTTTGAGCAGTAAGATAAAAGAATAATACTTTAATATTATTCGTGCATCGCACAAATACATAATAAGAAAAGATATTATAATTTAACACAACAGCGAAATCAAAAAATAATACTTTAATATTATTCGTGCATCGCACGGGTACATATACTAGTTTGAAAGTATTAAATAAAAATATTCTATCACATGTTTAATGTTCCATTCAAAATAAATTATAAATAAAATCTTTTTGCCACAATAAATTTGTTTATAAAATAAAGTATTCACTAAAATAAAGGCAACTTTAACGTCTTGTGGAAATTCCCATAGGCCCTCAATTTCACTAATATTTTTTTACAACTTTATAGTATAATTTGTGGGCAGTTTTTTAGATATTCATGTACCAAAAGATTCCTCAATTTTCTTTTTAAAGTTTCAGTTATAAACCATTTTTCATAAAAGTCATCATTTCTTTTAGGCTTTTTCTGCTTTCTTTTGTAAGTTGTTTATATTGTTTTTGTATTTTTTGAGCGGCGAGTCTATTAAAATAATTTTTCTATCTCTACAAAGTCACGAGTAAGGTATAAGACTATTTTACTCTTCGATTTTAATATTATTATTATTTTCTTTATTTAAATTAGTATTATTGGTCTTAATTACATATGTGCGCATCACGTACGTGCGCATTACGTACGTGCTCATCATGTTTTTGGGACTCCACTTATAGAGTTTGTTGTTGTTATTAATTATCTCTGTTTTGCTTTTTTTTTTCATTGTAGTATAAGGTTATAGAAGTCTGTGATTTTTTTTTTTTTGGAATTTTGTAAAATTCACAGTAAAAATTATTTCTTAGATGTAAGTGAAATTTGATATTTAATTAAGTGGACCATTTTTAGGAAAGAGAAAAAAGTTTTCCCTATAAATACTTGGAAAAATTTTCTAGCTGGTTCTTGGTACTCAAAGAGTAATTGAAGTTTTATACATCGTCAGTGAAAATAATTTTTATGCTATCAGGTTAGTAGAATACATTTTTATAAGGTTATCAATTCATGTATGTTCTAGTGATTTGTATGTAGTTATCTTATAGATGATTTGAATGTTATGTTTGTTCGAGTTCTTTAAAAAAAGGTTGCCATGTTTGTGTTTTTTTTAAAAAAAATGAAGGTAGAGGAAGAGAAAATGGGGGAGGGGACTACAGATTCGCAACCAACCAATTGAGTTGCTAACAATCTTCCTGCATTCGTGTTGGATCCGTAAAAAAATTCAATATTTTTGAAGAATTTGATATGCACTTGACGATTTTATATGAAAAATGTTGATTTTTT
Source organism: Solanum clarkiae (assembly GCA_011800125.2). Taxonomy (NCBI): domain Eukaryota; kingdom Viridiplantae; phylum Streptophyta; class Magnoliopsida; order Solanales; family Solanaceae; genus Solanum; species Solanum clarkiae. Next base: position 4,323,226 of record JAABOM020000075.1, on the reverse strand, counting down.
TTGAATGATTCTTGAATTCTATTTGAAAAATGTTGATTTCTTAAATGATTCTTAAGTGCTATGTATCGCCGATGATATACAATCAAGCTAAGTTGCTCGAGCTCTTTAAAATTATTGTTGCAGTCGTGTTGAATTCTCCAAAAAAAGGGCTATTTTTGGAGAATCCGCCACACACTCAACGGCATTTTGAAGAGTTTGAGGAATAAATATATGTACAATCAAGCTAAGTTGCTCGAACTCTTTAAAATTATTGTTGCAGTCGTGTTGAATTCTCCTAAAAAGGGCTGTTTTTGGAGAATCCGCCATACGCTCAATGGTATTTGGAAGAGTTCGAGGAACAAATGTATATACGATCAAGTTAAATTGCTCGAACTCTTCAAAATTCTTGTTGTAGTTGCGTTGGATTCTCCAAAAAGGGCTATCTTTGGAGAATCCGCCACACACTCAGTAATGTTTTGAAGAGTTCGAGGAACATTGCATAAATATTTCTACACCAACACACATAGAAGTTGAAGACTCATTCAAGAAATCAATCTTTTGCAGATTCTATGTAGTAGTAGTAAGGTCTGCGTATATTTTACCCTTTCCAGAACCTACTTATTGAATTTCACTGGATATGTTATTGTTATTTTAATTTTTTCCCTCTTATTTGCAAGCAGAGGAAAACAAATGAACTTTAATGGAGATTTTCAAGAACAAGATATATGGAGTCATCATATTGTGAAGAGGAAACTATCCACTAGTACTCCAATGATGATCCCTCCAACACTCCTAAGAGTTAAAAGTACTACAATTAGCAAGAATGAGTCCACTCATGTGCCAAAACAATTATCAGCTCCTATCGACATTCCTAATTGGTCCAAGATTTACAGCAAGAAATCATCGAGTAGATCCATGGGGCATGGTGGTTATAGTGGAAGTGTTATTGAAGAAGATGAATATTGTGATGAGGCAATGTTACCACCACATGAATATCTAGCTAAGAAGTTTGATAGGAATCACATTGCTCCTCCTTCTATATGTGAAGGTGTTGGAAGGACACTCAAGGGAAGAGATTTTAGTAAAGTGAGGAATGACATTTTTATCAAGACTGACTTTCTGGAATAAAGGAATGACATTTTTATCAAGACTGGCTTTCTGGAATAAAATGACTTATAGGTTATAAGTTCGAACAATAGAATCAGTCGTTGAGTCCTGTATTAAGGTAGATTATGTATATCTCACCTCCTTGGGTTGCATCTCTTTGTTGAACTCTGCATGAAAGAGGAGATGTTTTGTGTACTCCTTAGCCCCCTTTTTTATAGTATTTCTTATTAGTAAAGCAATAGGCTACTCCTAGTCGAGCTAGTGAATTTCAAATACTAAATGATTTCAATTTCCGTTGTATATGTCATAGTAGGCATAAAGATCTTCTTGAAGAATCATTATTATGGAAAGGTTGATATTTGATAATATAATTGCAGAAGAAGATTAAGATTTGTGATGATTATGGTGATTGCAATTGTACCACCACATGAATGTAAATATATCTAGTTTGGTTGCTAGGTTACTTATATAAGGGAAGAAATCTTAGCAAATTGTGGAATGCCATTTTGACATCATCATTTTGTAAATTTAATTACATCCAACCAACAACCAACAACAGCATAAGGCAATCCATCTTCATCATGAGTCATTGTCATTTTTCTAAGTTATATGATCTTCCTAATTAACTAAGCAAGTCTTTGAGAGCAATGGTATGATTATGAATTATTTTTTTGTGATGACGCATATTATATGTTATAGATTTGAGTCGTGGAATTAGTCAATAGTATTTGCATCAAGATATATAGACAACTCATATCACCTTTATAGGGTTGTAGTTTTTTCATAGATTTTATGTGAACACGAAATGCTTTGTGTATCAAGCTGTTTTTTTTTTTAATGATTTTTCTTATTAGCAAGGAAGGAGGTTATGAATTGCCTATATCACATTTTCTTAAAGTACATGTCTTTGTCAAACTTTGCATGAACACATAATATTTTGTGCATCAATTTTTTTCTGTTATGAGTTTTCGTATTAACAAGGCAAGACATTGCCTCCATTACGATTAGTGAATTTTGAATACTGAATGGTTTAAACTTATAGTTATACATTCTTATTTTGGCTCTCTTCTTGTTGTTCTTTTTTGGTATATTAGATCTAATTAATATTTTTCAAAATTGTCTAAATAAATAATTCTAAGAAAAAAGTATGATTAATAATTTTTTTTTCTTCGTCTCAATTTATGTAATTGTAGTTGATTGAGCAAAAAATTATTTTTTTTTAAAAGGAAAAGACTTTCAATATTTACAATTTAATTGACTAAAGAATTCATTAATTAAAATAAACTAAAAATTGATTCTTTCCTTAAACTTCTCTATGGGAAGGAATTCTAAATCAAACAATTAGGTTAAGCAAACCGGCACAACCACGCAAACAAAACGTGGTTTCACCTTTTAAGTAACCTCCACGACGTCATTTTATTACCCAAATCCAAACATATAATAATTACACAAAATAATTCGTATAATTCAGAGAGTTTTCTTGTGAATTCAAACAAAAATCATTAAGTTTCGTGTACGATTCAGGAAAACCCCAATTTGTTCTCTGTTGAATTCTGGTAAAAATTTTGTTTAGAATTATTGGTTCTTGATTTTGATGTGAAAAAAAGTTACCACATAAAAAGTTCACAACTTCATTTGTTTTCTTGCATTTTTGAGTAAATTTAAAGATACCCTTTTGCTTGAATTGTGTTTCTAAGTTTGTATTTCTCTGTGTGGGATCTCTGTTTGTTCCATTTTTTTTGTGGGGGTGAAGGAAATTGCCTTTTTTGTTGTGATTCTGATGTTCTTTAGATGCTTGAAATTTGCAGCAAGGGATCAACAAAGTTTGAGTCTTGCAATGGCCAAGAGTTCTTTCAAGCTTGAACATCCTTTGGGTATGTTTCATATTTGGCTTTTGTTTTACTCAGTGTGCCCCTGTTTATTTATATCTTGGTTGAACATATTCAGAATCTTAATTAGATGTAGAGTTTGTGTGTGTGTGATATTTGTATACATAGAGTGAGGACATGATGCTATTTCAGCTTATCGAGGACGTGATTTTGGATAAGGGTGTATTGAGGTTGTGGACTAGGGTAGAACGGTAGAAGGTTAGTATATTATTGAGTGTTGTCTTGCTTTCTGATGATGTAATGCTTGGTGGTAGTCTGGGGTATCGTGTTTGTCGTAGTATTAATCTTATTCATGTAGTTTGTGGCTTTTGGTATATGTTATCACCGGTTGTTTATTATGTTTAGGTGATCACACTATTTCGTTGATGTTATTGTTCCTTGTATGAGTGCTCTCCGTTGCTTTTCTATTAGTTTTCTTCATGGTGGTTTTTTCTTTACATTACTATTTTGATTTGCTTCACTTGAGTCGAGGGTCTTTTGAAAATAACCGAGGTAATCGTAAAGTCTGCATATATTCTATCTTGCCCAGATCCACTTTGTGGGATTTTAGTGGTATATTGTCGTTGTACTAATCACCGAAGGATGCTAGATCGGTCTATTTGCATGATAATACTAATTTCCTTTATGAAATTATAGTGCTTGGTTAAAACAACAATGCGTGCTGAGCACCCTATAGTGTCTATTTAGGTCTGCCATTGTATACATATATGTGTGTGCTTGAGTGTGGCTGCACGAGCTACTGGTGCAGATTTACTTACTATCCAAATATTACATCAGCTTATGTTGGCAGGTGCTAGGACATGGGCAGTCTAGTGATGTTCATGCTTCGTAGTCTCCTTGTTACATTGTATATATTCGAATAATTTTAGTTGCCGTTTTGAGGGAAAGTTAATTGACGTTAGCTAAATATTTGGTAAAGCAGCAACCAGATACCAATGAAGTTTTGATCTATATGCTCTGAGGGTGTGTATATATATGCTCTGTTCTTAATCTTCCTGAATCTAGGAATATATCTGGTGCATTAATGCTGAAGCAACTCTATATGCGTGAATGCATTTACTTGCGCTGATAACTTCCCAATGCCTCTCTACTTAAGAAGGCTTGTGAATGAGACAATAAGGATGAGTTTGATGTGAAATTTCGCTGAGGCTTTCAAATATTTGTTATTTTTTAACAGAGAGGAGGCAGGCAGAATCCTCCCGTATCAGGGAGAAGTATCCTGACAGAATTCCGGTATGATATCTGATGTTAATGATCTTGCTCTTAATCGATACGTCCACACTCTTATCCTTCATGGCTGTGTTTTCCCCTTCAGGTGATTGTTGAGAGAGCAGAAAAGAGTGATATATCTGAGATTGATAAGAAGAAGTCAGTTGCTTAAGAATCAAGTGCTCCATTATGATACATTTGTAACACCATATTTATGTTTCCGAGTCCAACTATATATTGGTTTTGGCATGAAATTTGCTTTGTAGAATGAGTGTGTGTTATCTCCACTGCTATGTTAAATGTTGCCACACCCATGTCGGATCCTCCAATAATGTACTATTTGTGAATGCTGCAGCTTTTTGCAGGGGCGGATCCACATGGCGCCTGTCGGGTGCTCGAGCACCCATTGACCCCGAAAAAAGTTGTGTGTGTCTATATAGAAAATATGCGGAACTTGTATAAATATAAAGATAAGCAACCATTGGGGTGCTTTGGTTCTTGCTTCGCTCCTAAGGCTCAGAGCAAGTCCCTAGATGGGGGATCGAATCCCACTGGCAGACACCTGCCAGATGAGCACCCAGGATCTGCCACTGGCTTTTTGTGTTTATTTGTGTGCACATCTTTTAGCACAGGGCTATTATTTATTTGCCTTGCGTTTGTGACATAGGTACCTCGTCCCAGCTGATTTGACTGTTGGACAATTTGTTTACGTGGTTCGAAAGAGGATCAATCTCAGTGCTGAAAAGGCCATATTTGTCTTTGTCAAAAACATTCTACCTCCAACTGGTAAGTACAGTAAGATTAAAACGTAAGGTCTCGACGCATTTGTCTTGACATATTGTCCATCCTTCCTTTTGTAGCTGCTCTGATGTCTGCAATTTACGAGGAAAACAAGGACGAAGACGGATTCCTTTACATGACGTATAGTGGCGAAAATACATTTGGATCCTTCAAGCTTCGGAATTAATACTTCAAGTTAACTATCTGAATTGTAAATCTGCTACCTCTTTGATTTGTTTATGGATGGTTCAACTGTTAGATGACTAGTCTTTGCACTTTTATTCGCGCATCGTGCGGGTACGAGATCTTCAAGTAGATGATGAAATGGCCTTAGTGCAACTCTTTTTCTCTTTGTATTATAATTCTAACGAAGATGTGTCATCAAAGCGTCTGTAGTCCAACGGTTAGGATAATTGCCTTCCAAGCAATAGACCCGGGTTCGACTCCCGGCAGACGCAACTTTCTATTTTTATTTTTTTAAATAGGAAAAGTTGATCGGGTCTGCTCGAATCGGAAATTGTTTTCTGATGTTTGGTTGGTAGGAAAAAAGAAGGATATATACATACATTTTCAAGATACTATTTCTTGTTTTCATGTGAAACTTCTCCTCAAATTTTTAGTGAGTTAAGTATCGTTGAGACTTTTGTAGAACAATATACCAAATAAAACTCATATGTGTGAATCATAATATATCAAATTTATTTCAAAATGTTACAACTCAAATTTTTGTAATGATATTGCATAAACCAAGTGTAGAAAATTGATAGGACACAATATAAGATATTTAACCATTATTATTAAATAGAGTAGCATTTTAATTCCCTATCAACAGCTTTCTTCAAGAAACTGTTTTCTTCAAGTACCATTTGAATTGGTAAGAAGCCTAAACCATTAGCCATGGCGACCATCATCTCCTTCATCTCTTGTTTAAATTCCTCCAAATCCACCATCCCGTTAGAGTCGTGATCGAACTGAACGAAGATTGAACTATAAACTCGAGAAACCTCGTTGGGATCAATTTTCACATCGATACCAAAATGTGTGTCGAAGACCCTCAACCCCTACACAATGGCCAAATCAAGAATTTCCTAAGTTGAATACTATAAGTATGAAATTCCACAAGTGGGGTCTGGGGAGGGTAGAACGTACGCAGACCTTACCGCTACCTCGTAGAAGTAGAGAGGCTGTTTCGTGGGAACCCTCATACTATAAGTGAAAAACAAATATATGTGACTCTTACCTCCAACTCTTTCAACATTTCCGAATAAGAAAGTATGCCATCATGATTTTTATCGAGATTGTTGAAGAGTTCAACGATGAATTTGCCAAACGCTTCTTCATCTTCCACAAAGCTAAGAATTGTGGCACCATCAACAAATTCTACACTCATTTTGAGCTGTTAGTTTGTAGCTATATGTTGAAACACAATTTTGATGAATATAAGTAATTTGTAGCTGAAACACTCTATTTATACTAAATACTTTTTGGAAGACAACCAAATTTTAGTTGCTAGTTTTGCAACAGTTTTCTAGTAAACTTTATTCTAGGAGTCAACAAGAACTAAAAGAAAAAGTGTGTGTATTTTGAATTCTTGCACATAGATTAATAATATAGCTGTTTGGTTGGTTATAAGGGGATATATGGATCGAATTAGTTCAAATTTTTCATATATCAAGTCAAATTATTTATGTTAAATTTATAAATTAAATCAAATTAATGATAATCAGATCTTTTAAATTCAGATTTTCTCTTAATTTTAAAGATTTTTTAAATTATAATATTTTAATTCATTATTTATATTAAAATGATAAAATTTATTATCTCATATTTAAAAAAATAAGATAACTAAACTCATGAGATATTCTAATTAATATAATATATGCATCTATCTCATCCCACCCACCAATCAATATCCCTAGATCTTTTTGTAGGAAGCAATTGCTCCGTTCAACTTTACTTGGCACAGAGATTAAGAAGTAATAAACGATGGAGGTAATTTTATCAAAGTATTCTTTAAATATAATAAATACTATGTCTTGAAAAAAATAATAAGGAAATGACTATATAATTAATCATAAAGGTAAAGTAGGAACTAAATATAAAATTATCTCTTAATATCATAAAGTAGATAAATATTATTAGACATGCGAAAATAATATAGGGATCAAGTAAAAATGAACATATTCGGTGAATATATAATTCATATTTGTCACTAGTCAACGCGGATGTTGCCTTTTTGCTTCTTATAATTTGAAATTTTTCTAAAATTCATGGCACACGGTTTGAAATTTCAGAATATAATAAATTTATTCTTCAATTAAATATTTAACGTTTGCTTGCAATATAATCAACTCATATATACGTCTAACTCACATATCACAAAATAACATATTTTTTAATATTGAATGGTCAAAAAAAGAAGCAGCCATTTTTAGGACTTAAAAAACTACAAAAGCATTATATGTTGTTTTTGACACTAGTAGTATTGCAAGGCCATTAGATTATTAGCAAGCTATTTATGTGCTTATAAGCATTTTTCGAGTTATTCAAATATTTTTAAAATGCTTAAATATTTATTTATAATACATTATTATAATTTTAAAGAAAACTATAGTTAGAATCTTGTTATTATTTTCTTTCTTTTTGCAATCTCATTTGTTTGCCTATCTTCTCTTACTGCCGCCTTTCTACCTTCTCTCTCTCAATATAAAAATTATAATAATTAATCATGCAAATATAATTGTTAAATAATCGTTTATACAAATATAAATGTAAGTGTCACTTGTACAGATCATGTTCAGTGATACAACAACAACAACATACCCCAGTGCCTCAAAAGGCTCCCGCTCATTGCGGGGTGGGGGGGTCGGATGTACGCAG
>JAABOM020000075.1:4287059-4297488 GCA_011800125.2 Solanum clarkiae | reverse complement strand
CCTGCCTTTACCCTCCCACTTGCCAAAAAAGAATTTTAAATATTTATTTTTAAAAAATATTTTTAATTTTGAATTATTTTTTTTAATATCAAAAACTAGAAAAAAATTCTTGAAGATTAGTATTAGAAAAGAAGAAAAAAATTGTATTTTAATTTAAAAAATAATGATTTATATATAAAGGGATGTTATTAGGGGTAAAAATGATAAATCAATCCCTTTTTATCTCTGAAAGCGTCAGAAAAAAAGCATTAATGCGCCCTATTTTCGTGTGGAACACGCGTTTTGCCAGCTCAGATGGTTGTGCCTAATTGATAAAAAACGAGCAAGTTAAAGTTCCTATTTGTGCATTTTGAAAGTTGAAATTCCAATTTAAAATTTTCACTCCAAATTAAGAAGCTAATTTATGTATTGTGTCTTTTCTTAAACATTCATAAAATTATGATGAGAGATTGCAAACACTTAATGATATGCTATGGTCTCTTGGCCAAAGAAATCACTCCGTTTCATTAACTTAAACCGTTATTAATAAAATTATCCGATATTCAATATCTATATTCACATAAATACAAAAAAGTGAGTTGTCACGATCACATGCCAAAACTTTATTGTATTTAGCCACACTATCAAAAGTCTTGACAATATTTCCTCTGGAATCCACAAATTATTCATCATATTTTTAACGAGGAATATTTTTTAAAAAAATTATTTTCCATTTGTTTTTAAAAAATATTTTTTCCCTCTATGATACGCCGTCCAAGTTAGGACGGATTAATAACTTAATTTATTTATTAATTTAATTGATTTTAGTTTAATTAAATTTGATTCAGTCCGCATATTTGACATTTTGAGTGACAAATGAGATAATTTATTTTGTATATTTTTTAATTTGATATATTAGTTAAGCCTAATCCATGGATGACTAAACAAATCCAAGGACTTTAGAATGGCATGCTATACTTAAAAGCACGTTTTTGAGTGAAATTTAAGGTGAGATGTATTAAAAATGCACCGAGGTTTACTAGCAGAGCACAAGTATCATGAAACATAAGTCCCAAAATTCCACCAATACCTCAACTACGACGATACATATACCCAGTAAAATCTTACAAGTGGAGTTTGGTGAGGATAAAATATGCGTGCACTGTACCACTACCTCATAGAAATAGAGAGATTGTTTCCGAAACACCCTCAACTCAAATATATCAGCTCCAAAAGCAGAAAATACTAGATACAAAAATGACTATAGTGGACTCAGAAAAATATCGAATACGGATGCAAATTAATTGACGAGTTAGAATGAGCTTATCATTATTCATGCAATTATGCAATACTCTTTGAATGGGAATTTGTTTTCTGAAGTATCCTTGATTTCATACATTTTCATAAGCACAACCCTCGAGATACTAAAAACACATTTTGTACCTTACACATCGCCCTGAATTAAATAAAACGTCTGGTATCACCAATCGCACTCGCACCTTTTAACAAATAAATTGGTCTACAAGTATAATTAACCATAACAACATGTACATTGATTTTGTTACAAGATCAAAAATCAAGAACTAGTACTAAATTAATTAAAATAATTTGCTTGCAAATTCATCTAGCTCTTCTATTTCACATGAACAATAAGAATTATTAGCAAGATCCCTTAACTCTGATAAACTCCTACCTAACTTCAAAGCTAATTTCATTTCAAACACTTCACCATTTTCCCTTCTTTCAAAATCATTTTCCATCAAATTTGATTCAATTGACTCTTTCATATACTTAAAAAATCCGGCATTGCTTCTATACATTTCAAATATCATTCCAACTTGTCCACCATGTTGAATTGTGTTGACGACGATCGCCAACGCCCCGGGCACCACCCCAAAAATTGCCCCCCATGACCATGAACATCCCACACAAGTTGAGCCAATTGCTGCAACTCCTGTTAGTATAGGACTCGATATCGCGAAAATTTTGTTCAATTTTAAGGCCTTTTTACCTAGCCTAATGTACTCTTCTTGGTCTTTTTTCTCCATGATTTTCGCTATTCGTCTCATTTCCTCCTCCAATTTCGTGTCCCAACCATTAGTGTTATCGCGATTTTCACTCACCATCTTGGACCTCCTTCGTCGTTGTTGAGGCCACCATACAGCAGGCTCGACTTTCGATGGGAATTTATCGAGCATTGTACCGATAAGTGGGAGGGGATAAGCCCTGTCAAGAGCTAAGACATTGTCCATAGCTATTTTTACATCACTAGTAGTCACAGGGTGACCGATTGATAAAGTTGTGTCAATTTTATTAAGGAGATTTCGGAACAATCTTGATGCATTTCGTTGTTCTTCAACGAGTTGGGATGGTTGTAATCGATTCATTATCACTAACATCGCGGTTGCAGCCATGTACATCAACGTTGAACACAAAATTAGTCCGAAAATCGGGCTATTAGGACTAGCAGTTGATGCAATTGAAGTAATTGTAGCAGCTCCTAGTGTTATGAAATTGATTGATGTCAAAAGCATAGTGTTCCATTGACTCCTTTGTTCACAAATATTTTTATGCATCTCCACACGATCCGCGATAGCCTCCTTGATCGCGTAGAGCTTCGTGGTGTTAAGTTGTTGCTCGATTCGATTCGTGTTCAAGTATTGTTGTTGTTCTTGAATTGATGATGAAAATGTGGTGGATGGATTCACCAAAGTTGAAGATTGAAGAGTTGCCATTGTTTGTGAAAAATATAGTTTTAGTGATCTGGGATTTGTTTTGAGTTATGTTGTGTTTGTGATTATAAGAAAAGAGGGTGTGTATATATAGGGAGGTTGATGAGAGTTAACAAAATACATTTTTTATTTATGACTTCTCAATATTTAACTTGACTTGTTCAGATGCTTTTTAATTAATGTATTAGGAGAGGGGGATAAGTCAAGTATCGTAGTAATTAAGTGACCTAGTGAGCTAATCACTTGCCAACCAAGCTTGATTAAAGGGGAGAATATTAATTATTGAAGTTCTTACACTAGCCCACATGCTCTTACTTTTGGCCAAAAATATTCTTAAAAAAATGAGTTGTCATATGAGGAATTTCAATATTTATATTAATACAAGTTATAAATCCCGTGCTAGCATGAGTTGAACAGATATTTTTTAATTTTAGTTTTTGTGATACGAATAGATTTTTTGTATGTATTTTAAAATTTCGAAGCTATTAATTATTAGACTTAAACACAATCAAAGAAATATAATTAAACTGCTTTCAAAATATTAAATTAAGGAATCTGCAAGTATTTTTTGCGGGTCTTATATAATAGCGGCGAAGAAGCAGATAACTCTAGCAACCATGTTGGTAGCGAGTTGCAAAACTCACAAAAATAACTCATCATGGCTAATATTGTAAACTTATAATTGAAGCAGCTGAGGAAATATAATCAAACTGTTTCGAAAATATTAAATTAATGAATCGACAAATTATTTTTACGGGTCCTGGAAACTCACAAAAATAATATACTAGGACTAATATTGTAAAATCATAAGAAATATAAAATGAACCTGTAAATTATTTTTGCAGATTCTATATAATATCGATAAAGAAGCAGATATATTGACGAAGAGATACCTACTTGAAGTGTCTGCTATTTGCACTTTTTAATAGTAATAAAGTACTAGCATAATTTAGTAGAATAAAATCTTTAAAAAAATCAATGTCGTTGTGCGTTTGTTCACGTGGTTGATAATTATTAGGCTAAGTTGATAATCTAGCTTGTTATTTAATATTATTATATGTGTATATTAACATTTGATGTTTAATTTAAAATATATATGAAAAATAAGTTAAATAATTTTGTGTATCAAGAAAAAATGTATTTGCTTGACCAATTAAACTAAAATAATAGAAAGAGTGTGAATTTAAAAAGATAAAAAATATCAGTAGTATCTTTTGATGAAATTATGATCATAACTGAAAAGCACTATTTAAGCGCAACTTTTCTTTTAAGAAATCCATACTTAGATTCTCTATTTGCATCACATCAATGATGAATATCATGATGAATCTTTTATTTATATATATTATTATACATTATTTTAAATATGATTGTTACAGAGAAGTAGTTTTACGAAGAGTGTACTAATGTAATGATTGTTATTATAGGTATAATATGAAAAAAAATCAATTTTACAGAAAATTTGATTAATATAATAAAATAGTATTGCAATAATGAATCATCGTTATAATGAAGTTTGATTTGTAAATTTAATTGATAATTTTGCAATCGATAGCCCATTGAGGTATCAAAAGTCTTTTAAAGATGATGAAGATGAATTGGGCTTGAATTTAATTTTTGGGCCGGTTAACATAAAATAGCCCAAACTATAGTCCAGATTTGGATTTTGTTGCACAATTGTTACGGAAAAAAAAGAAAGAAAGTTTTGCATCTATTAATTTTAATTTAATTTTATATGTATTAGTTATTTCATCTTTTAATCTAAATAAAATAATATATAAATTTTCTCATATCTTATACATGTTTTAGTTATGCGAATTTCTAAATAGCAAATAAAATATAATAATTGATTTATACATGAATAATTTACCTCTTAATTAGATACCAAACATGTATTACTTATTGCAAAATTTAATTCCTGTATAACTCACCGCCAAATCAACTATCAAACAACTCGTATTGTTTTAATTGAATACTTATATTATAATTTCTCAATAATCATCTTGGTCAATCTTACCTTATTTAGCTACTTTATCCGTTTCATTTTATGTGATGCAATTATTTTTTAAATAGTTAAATAATATATATATATATATGTGAAGTGACTCACTTAAGTAGGTCATTATCACTTGTTAGCAAATGAGATTATTAAATAAAGTTTGGCTATAAAGCTAATCTCCTTTACCATATGACTCTATTCTTTGTGCTTTTTAATATTGTTTTCTCTTAAATGTGTGACATATTTTTCGATTTCATAATTCAATATTTCATATTCATAATATAGTTCGGTTAAATTTAGATTTGCGACAAAAAATTTCAAATAGGTATAAATTGCTCCATATGCAAGACGATTTCGTACTTAACCCTCCAACACAATATCCTTGATAATTAGTATTTGATATATATCACTTTGATGATAATTGATAAGTAATTTTTTATTTTTAATCAAAAAATATAAATTCAATTCAAATTCTAAATACAAAATCGTTGTCTATTTTACCCCTAATATAAAATTTTCAAACTTGAAAATTGCATGCATGAAATCCACTAAGTCATAACTCATAACAATTGGGCAAAAAGAATCTCCATTGATTCTCCAAATACTAAATATTGCCACATAAGCATTTAATATTAAATTTTTGCTGAATAATAAGAATCGTGATGAATTAATAAGTATTTTTAATTTTTATTTAAAGATCTCAAATTTAAATTTTAAGTAAAAGTTTATCATCATCAGTTCTAAGAGTAACTTATTCCTTCAATGTAAGAATCTTTTATGTGACTTTAAATTATTCGAATTTCAATATAAATATTAAATATCAAATTAAAAAGAAAAACATCAGCCAAATGTGTAGAGAAGAATGGAAGTAATATTTTGTATGATAAATGCATGGATATTGTTAATTATCATATATAGTGGGTTACAAAAAGATATATCCCTTTTTTTTCGACTTCACATTATTTTCCACTAATATGATGGTCCACTTTAATAAATAAAATTTTGGTTATGTATACATACCATTTTAACAATTAATTACTATAGCAAACATCAGGTTATTAGGTTGTTGTCATTATCATTTTTTTGTTTGTACAACATTGTAGTACATAAAGGACCCTCAATTGGTTTTCTTCTTACCAATATTTTTTTTATAAGTTACCTAAATACATTTTTTATTTTATCATAATTTTAAAAATTTTTTTAATCATTTTAATGTTTTTTAAAAAAATTCTCTTCTGGATACACCACTCTCCTTTCGCTGATATTCCTACCCCCCTCCCCATCTCGGATACAAAAATCCCCTCTCGAGTATAGGCCTTCCCTATGTAATCCACAGACACGATCATGTCTAAATTGAGTGTGATCAACCACATCAGCTAAGGTCTTGTCACAAACCAATTAAATTCGAATCAGTGCTTTTTAAATGCACGATTTAGATTTGGATGTCTTATTCCCTCTCTAATACCTTCCTCTATGAATATGGATATCTGCTGATGTATCTAGAAGTCAAGTGATTTATCTTGAAATTCAAAAAATTTAAGAAAATATTTTTCGTAATTTGAAAAAAGTATAGATATAATGTAATTATTCTTAATATTTTGAGATTTATGTATTAAATAATTATTGACATACCAAAAAATAATATGGATATCCCCTAATACATCTCTCCCCTATGAATATGGATATCTGTTGATGTATTCAGAAGTCGAGCTAATGTATCTTGAAATTTAAAAAAGTTTAAGAAATTATTTTTCGTAATTTCAAAAAGATTATAAATATAATGTAATTATCCTTAACACTTTGACATTTATATATTAAAGAATTATAGGCATACGAAAAAATGAAGTTAGAAATTGTTTTATTTATTATTATAAAGCATAGTAGGGTGACATGTGGATGAATGATGAAAACTATGCAAAAATATATTTAGACCTTTTCAATCATTTAAGGAAATTGACATTTGGTCGCATAGCTAATATGATGTTTATTGAATCAACCAAATTATTGCTTTATCTAGGAAAATTAAGAAATTAAATTTTAATAATATACTTTGATTTTTCATTTGATGTTCGATATTTATTTTTAAATTTATCTAGTAAATTTGTATTAATCGAATAAATTAATTATTGCAATGTCATGGATATATAATATTGTTCAAGGAAACTAGGATAAGCAGCATATCAAAAACAAATACACGATTGATTCACAGGGTAGGTACACCACTTATTTGTTAAATAATGTTACAATAAATTAGGTAGCTAATTAATTAAAACAAGTTAAATACACATGAGGTCTAGTTAATCCATAATGTCATTTTCTTATCATTATATATTATAATTAATAAACATATCACTCTTGAAACCAAATTAAATCTAAACATGGAGATTGCAACTAATTATCCATATGATCTGTAGTACCTAACTTAATTAGTTGGGTAGAAGGGTAAAAATACAACAAACTAACTATTGTTTATCGATAAGTGTTTGATAGAAACTATTCCAGCAACATGAAATTATGTTTTCTTATAATTAAATAAGTCTTTTTTATAACAGAAAAATTAATGTCATAATTTTAATAATATAAAATGACCTTGATATTCATCTTGTTGTCAAGCATATTTTAGAATATGTTGTTGACACATGATATATATCTTCTTATTTTTATAAAGAAAATTAACTTCGATTCTCAAATAATTCACATCTCTTAATTATTTTAGAGCAATTAGAATTCTTTTTTCTAATCAGAAAGAATTCAGTTCAGATGAAGAGTAAAGAATCGTCATGTGTCACTTGGCATGTGTGCCATATGTCTTCACGCATGTGCGCCGTGTGTCTCTTTGCCACTTGTCAGAAACTTTTGAAATATCTTAATATTCTAATATTGTTCTCGTTTAATTTGAAAGCAATATATAAAAATGTCCTCAAATAGTTAAGATTGTTATTATACGTTCATTTAAATGCTACAACAAAAGTGTAACAATTTCTTCTACCAATTTAATCCATTTTATAGCCTTATTCCTAGTTCATTATTTTCCATCATTTAGTTTAATGTATACATAGTTATTTGTTAATTTGGTTATCATCCCACGATTAGGGGCTAATTAACAAAGTTGCTAGATCTATTATTTGACCCTTTGATATCACCTAGAGCCATAAATTATACGTACTCTGACCATGCATAGCTCGAAGAAATTAGAGAAAATTTTTGAGTATTTTCTTAGTGCTTTTAATGGTTTGACTTTTTCTTTAAATTAAAAAACACAAAGTGAAAAAGCTTTTTGTGAAACATGTTAATAATTACTTGCATTTGATCCATTAGAAAATAATTACATTATTTTATTGGACAAATTAATTCAACCTCAAAAGCAAGGGTGGGCATAAATAAGATGCCTAATCCAATTGAAATTTATATCGTACCAACTTTAAAATTTCGATATTTGATATTTATATTTAATTATTAATTATCAAAAATTAAAATTAATTTTTGAAAATATTTATGTTTTTCCTTTGATATATGATTTAAATTTGTATTTTATAATTTACTATATAGAAATTCAATTTTCATATTGAATCAACAACACGTCCAGTAAAATTTTACAAGTGGGATTTGGGGAAAGTAAAATGTACGCAGACCTTACCATTACCTTATAGAGATAGAGAGATTATTTTCGAAAGACCCTCATCTCAAAAAAATTATCCCCGAAAGCAGAAAGTACTAGATATGAAATAAAACAGTTAGAGTGGAATAAAGACACGATTACCTCTACTAACTTACTATATCAGAAGGCCAAACATCATCCTATCTCTCTAAGTCATCCAACCTTTTAACCAAATACGCGACCTCGACTCTGTTCTATCTTAGGTTATATATAAATTTCAAAAATTCGATATTTAATATTTGAATTTTTGATTAACAAATTATTGGAACCAAACTTTGATAGTGGTTGCTCACTTGGAAAGTATGTCAAAAGTAAATTATGCAATATTAAACAATACATTGCCACTTGTAATACATAATGTCAAACAATTAGGAAGTAGTTTAAAGGGAACTAAAGTAAGAGTATCAATTCTCATAAAGATTAATACCTTTATTTCTTCTTAATCACTAATTAAAGTGTGATCTTGGTTAATTTGGTCATTAACATGGATGTCTAGCAGATTTCCAATGAGATACTACAAATGTAGACTAGTTAGTGAGTAATACTAAGTGAAGATTAATTAATCAATTAATTAATTAAGGTCCGATAATTAATGCACTGGCGGCTATGTAGTAATGTTTTCTCCAATAAAAGAGAGAGTATATTACACACACAACTGAGGTGTATTTTTCAAACTAATAAGTGATTGTTTAGGTATGACACTCACACTCTCAATAGTGTATGTATGAAACTAAAAAAAAAAAGGGGATAGTTTAAGTGTGTTTTTGATAATTTTCACTATGTTATTATATTCAAAGGGTGATTTGATAAAATTGCACATATCATTTACTGCTTCTTAATCTATGTGTCATGTCAATAGTGAACAACTATTGTTGGACAGAGTGAGTAACATTTTTCGTTTCAAAATAAGTATCACCTTATGAATTAAAGACAAAGTTAGAATTCCCTCTATCCCAATTTATATGAGTTAGTTTGACTAAGCATGAAGTTTAAGTAATAATTTTTTAAAAAACTTGTAGTTTAAAATAAGTCATAAATATTTGCATAGACATTTTAAAATTAAGTTGTTATATATAAAATACAAAAAAATTTCATTCTTCTTGGATTGACTAAAAAGAAAAGTAATTAAGTAATAGGACTCTCGTAAAGTTGAAGTGTAATTAAAAATTTGACAATAGTATGAAAGACATTTGGCTATTTTCTCTTCTTTTTTTTTTTTTTTAACTATATCCTTATACTTTAATTTTTTAAAAAAATATTTAATTTTCAAGAGATATTTATTAAACATGAATAATTTAATAAACTATATATTAATATCATTATCCTTCTATGTTGTGGGCAAGAATTTGAACAAACTAAAAATATTGATACAATGGGTGGACTGTTTTAGGACATTATAAATCCCTTTTGAAATTTTCTGACTATCGTCTTATCTAATAATTTAAACATTAAAGAAGATAATTACACACTTTAACAAGATATTAAAAGTACTTGATAGAAATTATATTGTGTGAACTGTGGACATTCATAGAGATCGCAAAAATGATTTGGTTTAATTAAACAGTCAAATAGACTTGTCCGTTCAGAGTGCATAGGTACCATATATATCCTACATATATTAACGTGTATGCTTACTTGTTTAACTTTACACAAATTTAAGTGATCTATTTATGCATAACTAAAGTTGGAGAGCATACATGTATATATATATATATGTTTGTGTGTGTAATAACTATACATATTTTAGTTTTGGCCCAACTTTCTTTTAGTGCACCCTTGAAATATAAGTATCAAATTCTAAAATATTTGTACCTAATTCAAGTTGTGTTGTATAATATTTGTTAAAAGTGCAATGTTGTGGCTGAGAAGCATATTAACATAATCAATTTGACATAATTAAAGAGGACTATATATTCAAATAGGGTTAAAGCTTTAAACCATGTAATAAAAACATTATATTATGTCAAGACTTGTAATGAGTTTTAGTATTAATTACTACATTTTATTATTCTGTTAAAAAGTTCTTTCATTTTACCTTCTCTTGTTAGGTGGGGGAGGGGG
>JAABOM020000075.1:4260822-4279181 GCA_011800125.2 Solanum clarkiae | reverse complement strand
GTTACCACTAAACCAATTGCATTTTTCTATGTAAGTGGTGTTCCCCGTTGCTTGTCTCCACCGACCCCCCCCCCCATCCCACCCCAAGCCTTCCTACCAAACACACCCTATATGTCACAAATAATCTCATCTTTTATATGTTATGGTAGGTACATGGGATTATAAACATTTTTGGATGGGGAATCCTCTTGCCTATAGGTGTAATAATTGCAAGATATTACAAAAAACTTCCAATGAAATGTGATGAATGGTACTCTCTTCATGTACAATCAAAAGTGGCAGGATTTATTTTGGGCACAATTGGATGGGGTCTTGGCATGTCAATGATGAGAAATTTAGCCAAAGATCAACACACAATGATGAGTACTCATGGAATTATTGGCACCACAATCTTCACTTTCACTACTATCCACGTAAGACACACAAGCTCTTTGATTTGACTTTTTACAGAAACAAATTCAGAATATAAATTTAGCTAGCGCGTAGTTGGTGATGCACTATAGTTAATAGTTATGTATATGTATTTATGGTTCTTTTTTCGGTTACAAAGATACATATGTATTTTGAGTTTAAAACATATAATCTGTCGCTAAACAAAACTAATAATGATTGTTGTTTAATTAGATATATATAGAAAAAAGTAATAGCTAATTCTTTTTTTTTCAAGTAGTATTTTTTGTATAACTTATTATTATAATTTTAAACATGCCATAACATTTGCGTCATGAATGATTTTTAGGTTTTGGCAACATGTTTGCAGCCAGATGAAGAAAATGTTTACAGGAAATATTGGGTGATATACCATAATATTTTAGGTTATGCATTGTTAATCCTAACAATTGTAAATATATTTCAAGGAATTGAGAAGCAAGAATCAAGTGATAGATGGAAATGGTCTTATATTGTACTTGTAAGTGTTATGGGATTGATTGCTCTTGTTTTGGAACTTCTTCCATGTTTTAATATGATTAAAAATAAAATTTTGAGACATGAATAAATTCATTGTCCTCAAAGAAATATTGCTATGTTATAAAAGAATAAGACCATTATGAAAAGGTATATATTATTTATATAGATGTTAAACTTGAATTCAAAATTTTAAGCTTCAAGTCGGATTCAAAAATAAATATGAAAAATATAAAGAAATAAAATAGTGTCTGGTTTGACGCTTGCTCAGACTCTAAGTCCAAGTCATTAGATATAACATACATAATATTTAATAGGGCATTCTGCATTCGCAGTATCGCACAGCTACTGGCCCTTGCTTTCAAGATGAAGCTTGCTGCGCAGTGAAGTGGGTTGATGAAGATTAAATAAGACTTGTGTGAAATGCTTTTTTTGAAATGGTGTTTATTTTTGCCTTTAAATTTGATGATTTTCACTTTTATCCTTTAGCACTTTAAGTAAAAAAATGAAGCGGAAAAAAATAATCTTGACATCGAAATCTTATATAATTTTTGCTTGGCAAAAGTTTATATTTTCATATCATCATCATAAGTTATGCCATTTAACTCCTACAAAATATTATGAGGATAGACGCAAAAGTTTAATTCAGAAATTTCAAGTTATGTCGTAAAAGATACAACTTATATCCTACGTAACTTATATGTAGAGGCAAACCTTCAGATTCAAAATTCACAAGTTATGTTTTTCAAGTTATGTCGCGAAAAACATAACTTTATTCCTACTGAACTAATGAAAAGCAAAAAAAAGTTCTCTAAATTTATGATAAACAAATTAGATATTACACAATTTATTCTAAATAATTTGATTCTCATGAAACTTACGCTAGACGAGGCAAAAATTCTCAAAACTTATAATGGTCGAAATTAGGTGATAGATAAGGATTGGCGCATAACTTTTTTCAGACAAAAATATCCTTGAAGTCCCTCAAACTCTTTTCCTAGTAAACAAGGTGAAGCTATTTTTATAAATAAACTTTATTTTTCAGAAATTATGCAATATATATCATTTTTATACGATAGATTAAAGTGTCAATATAATATAATACAAAGATTAAGGATGTCATAATGAGCCCAAATATAGGGTCGTATAGAATTTCATGGGTTAGACACAAGATAATCTGAATTGGATCAATCTAACGCATTCAAGCCTCAACTTATTTTAAAAGGATCTTCAATTGAGCTCAATTTATTTTTTAATTCAAACCGTCTTAAAACTCTTTATTTGCATTTGTGCAATGTATTATATTCTTATATTGAATGTGTAAATTACCAACTACCTTATTATCTTCTGGAATTTATCTTTCCATTCTTTTCATTTGTAAATTAAAATTTTTGTTGAGATCAAAATAACTGAAAGAAATTAAATTATTTTTTTCATAGTATACGTGTTGAATAAATAATCTTAATTTTAAAAATATGTTTATTTGGTTGGTACAAAATTTGGTGACTTTCCACTTCAAAATCAAGAATTTTTTTTTTTTTTGAGTTTGCATTCAAATTGTGATTACAAAAGGTATATAGCAACATGTTAAAGTTTTTGAGATTAAGCAGAGTAAATTAAATAGGTCATGATCCAATCGATTTTTAACCCATTTGAGCCCAAAATAAATTTGGTCGGGTCATGACCCATGTCATTTTCTAATTCGACGCATTTTAATCTCTACAATTTCAGCTCGACCCATTCATTTGACACCCCTAATAAAGATAACTAATCCCAATATAAACTTACACATTATAATATTTGAGCTGTTTTACCTGAATCGAGGGTCCATCAAAAACCTCTCTATCTTTTATAAGATGTGAACAATATTTGCATACACTCTACGCTCCTCAAATTGCACTTTTGGAATTATACTGATATGTTAGTATACACATTAAATATTTGGGAAAAATGAAAGGTACGAAAGAATATTTAGGCATGGAACTCATTTGAAATTTTTTTTCTCTCTTTTTTTTTTACCCCTCCGTATGAGCTCCTACATTTTTGCTTCCTCAATGACTCGGATTCACAATCTTAGAATGAGAGGTGAAGGGTGCTTACCACCCGAGCAATTCCCTCCTGTCATGTTTAACAAGTATACTCTCTATGAGAAAGGAATAAACTTGTGTGTATTGAACAAAGTATACTTGCCCTCAACATCAAGAATCCAATAACAATACTTCTCAAAAAAAGTATATAAATTTATACCAAGAACACATAACCAATTCTTCTCTATTCTTTTCTTTCCTAAAAAGTTAACAATACTATGACATTCCAAGGATTTGCATAAATAATCATGTACTCCAAAACTATTCATGATCAACCTCAATTCCATTCACTTGAAAAAAAAAAAAAATGCATCATTCTGAGCCAGAATTACCGGTTAATCGCCAAGAACACGGTTTTCGGCGACACCATAGTGCTAGGCGCTATGCCCATTGGGTTAAAGAAAGTCTATCCACAAGAGTGTCAAAGCTCATATGTTCTATATTCTTAGGCCTTCTTGCAATTGTTGGACTCATCACATTCATTTTATGGCTAAGTCTTCGTCCTCATCGTCCGCGAATTTTCCTCAACGACTTCAATGTTCCTGCTTTAGGACACGGAGGTAATGGTGGTGGACCTGAAAATGCACAAATAAACTTCAGAGTCACAGCAAGGAATTCAAATCAAGGTATTGGAATCTACTATGATGCAAGTCAAGTGACAGTGTATTATCAAGAAAAGAGCGTTGGAGGGTACCAAGTGTCGACACCATTCTATCAACAGCCTAAGAATAGCACCGTGTTTGCTATTACACTTAGTGGTTCATCATTGACATTGACAGAGTCGCAGTGGAAGCAAATGCTGTATGATCGGTCAAGGGGGCCAGTGGGTTTTCGTGTTGAATTAGCATCGACCATAAGATTTAAGATTTCGTCGTGGAACAGTAAACATCATAGGATGCGTGCTAATTGTCCTGTTGGACTAGGACAAGATGGCATGCTATTGCCTATTTATGTGGATAAGAGATGTTCTGTGTATTTCTATTGATATAAGGGGAACATTTGTTCATGATATTTCCATTTATTGTGCTATTCTTATTACAACAACATACCTATATTTCTATTGAGGATTAGGGTCGCGTATACACAGACCTTATTGATTCCAATAGAGCCCTAGAAGGTAGAGAGGTTGTTTCCAATAGACCCTCGTTGTCCTGTTCTTATTCATTTTTCATTTTTAGGCTTGTCTTCGACTACAAAATTGAAGTGCGTTATTTCTAAACTAAAGAAACTCTGTTGAACCAACTGATACACACACACACATATGCTTCTTTAACAAAGAGATGATAAATAGCAGAGTAGACAACAACCAAGGAACACTAAAAGGTATTATGTTTTAGCATGCAACAAGGCCTTAAATAGAAGCTCAAAGGGTATATGTCAATTTTCTAGTTCTTTTAGACCCTTATCGTCGGGCCCTTCTCCGGACCTTGCGATAGAGGGAGTTTTAGTGCACCGGACTTGTCCTTAGCGAGGTACTTAACAATCATTAACTGACGTTGAGAATATGACAGAAGCTATTGACAAATCCTAAATATCCCATTTAATTAACATCGGGCAGGCTGCATTAAGACTAATTTAAAGATATCAAATTACCTTTCAATACATGCATAATAAATGTTTTTAAACATAAGTTTTGCTTTCAAAGGAGCATGCAATGTCATAAAAGGCAAGAAGAACAGCAAATTCATGTACAAATTCGTTTTCTAATCTATGTCCAAGATAACATATGCTCAGCATTAAATATGACCACAAGAATCAATAGTTCCTCAGATTGTCCCATCGGGTGAGGGGTGCGCATCAAATGACATGCATAGTCGAATAGATGTTCAAAGTCATGGGTTCTATATAGGGTTGGCATTCAAACAGAATTCTTACTTCAAGGTTTGACGATGTTTAGCAATTTGTCTTCGCCAATCACGTATAGGAATCTGCAGTTAGTCACAGGAATTATCAAAAATTTTCATACAGAAAAAACAAGTTCAGAGTCTTTTCGGAAGGAGACTAGATGACCCCATGAACAATGGTAGAGTTCTTACAGCAGGAAAGCCACCATAATCTCCGGGCTCACTAATATCCTTGGTCACACAGCTATTAGCTGCTAACCTAACCTGTAGCATCAAAACGCTATTATTTAGTTCAACAGCAATTATGCATGCATACTATACATGATATCTTCCGAAAAGCCGCACAGAATGTTCATAATCAACAGAAAAAGTAGGTCGCATGCAGTGAGAAATTATCCACATTCACGATAAATTAACAAGTTGAAATAGTTTATGATTCACAGCATCCCTTAATGTCTTGGAAAAGCTTTACATCAAAATAAAGTATTATCCGTTTAATAGAATAGACTCCCCCTGTCGGTACAAAGAGATTCCTTGTTCTAATTTTTGGTTTCTCCCAAAATGGTATCTGCTATCTTTCCAGGAGGGCCTTACGAAAATATAGAAATCCGTGAATTTTTTTATTATTAATTTTTTCTTAGTACCTTTACCTTACATACTAATTTATTTTTAACGTTGGTGCTGCAAGAGCTATATGGAGCTTTCTTTTAATTCCTAAATCTATAGGCTTTTTCCTAGATCTCTAACCTGTAGAAAAGTATCCTTTATCCTGAATGAGAAGCATGTAAACTGGGACAGATAAACAGTTAAGAGGTAGTAAGAACAATGACCTTGGCAGTAGAAACAAAGAGATTTACTGACTTCATGAACAGACAACATCCGACAGGAATTCCATAACCATCATAGAATGTACAATAACAATCTGGTCCTTTTGAAAAAAGTGTACTAACATTCTGATTCTGATTAATGTTAGAAGAAGTTTTGAGGATAATGAGCATCATCACCAAACAAACTTAAATAAGTCGTATGACTATAGAATGTTAAACATGTGGTTTACTTGAATTTCTATCTTTTATACTCTGATATCAGTTGGCTAAAGACACATAGGAAAAAGGAGGACGAACTTGAGGCAAGAGAACAGGTACACGAGAATGCAACTTTATTTTAATTGTGACAAACCACTCATTCGTGACATTTCTGGTTTCTCACCTGCATCCATTAAGATCAATATTAGGCAATGAATAAACATGATAATGTCATGCTCAAGCATTGCCAAATAGAACTTGTGATGCATATCGTGGTAAAAGGTAACATATGATCTCTTCTTTGCTTGTAAGTAAAGAGTTGTCACATTTCCATTTTGCCCAACAAAATATAATATCCAACAATGCGAGAAATCTATTAAACATAAGTACGTGTATGTTATGATTAATCATTTCACAGAGAAAGACACTAAATGGTGTTAGTCAAGGAACAGATTATCAGTTATATAGAAAATTATACCTTTGAGGCAATATTTACATGATCACGGATCCCAACTCTTCCTCCTAAAGCTACATAGTCACCTATACTAAGAAAACAAGAGGACGGATGTTTAGATAAATCCAAAATAAGAACAAATGTATATTCCTGAAAGCTAAAAGTTTGCTGAACAAGAAAGTTAAATAAATTGCTGATCAAATTCAAAAAAAGATGTATTCTCTATCAATGCAGGTTTAAAAGGGATAACATACGTCACTGATCCCGCAACCCCGACTTGTCCACAAATGAGGCAGCTTCTCCCAATCACTACATTGTGACCTATCTGTATTGCGAATCATAAGAACCATCTCGAAACCAAGAATTTTGTTCGAAACTTCAGAAGTAGGGAAGTACCTGAACTAAATTATCCATCTTCGTATGCTCACCAACTACTGTATCCCTCCAACTGCATGGCCCCCGAATGATGGGGCATGTATGTTTAAGCTCAGAAACATTAGGCGGGGGATTTATTGGAAAAGACTTAAGACAACTGCAATAAAGAATCCAAAAAACAGCATTGAACTCACCTGCCCCTATCGATACATGTATTTGCACCTATTTCTACATGGTTTTCTATTCTCACCTTCAGGGTCTGCAGAAGAAGAAGAGAAAAAAAGAAAAGATTAATATTCTTGGAAGACTAAGAAAAGTTGTAGCTCGTAAAACATCAAGTATATGAAAAAGCAATCAGGACAAGCTTATATCATTGATCTATTATCAACATATTTTTTCAAAAAAAAAAACAAACTATTTTTTTATAGGCATAGTTGTTCTGGCATCAAAAAATGGAACTCTAGGTTTAGATCAACTACTTTTATCTCAAGCTCAGTTGGGCCTGATTTCATCGAGAGAAAGGCCAAGCTTGAGCATACGTCAAACAACAAAGTTACGCTCAAGTGCTTACTGAGATTCACCACAAACAATGAGCCATTACCACAAATGATCATGGACCAAACTTGAGGACATTTTTTTCAGGTTAGCCGATCAAATCCAAATAGCTATAATCTACATCAGAAATCTCTTGGGATCAGCTTCTAATTCTAATATTTAGAGGACCAAAAATACCAAAATGACAAAGGACAACTTAGAAGTAAAATGAACAGAGAAATGTTGAGTAGAGATGAAATGATAGGCCAAGACAACAATTAGGTGGCAATCGAGCACAAAAGTTGACACTATGTGTGTGAAATATCTTTCCAAAATACAACACCAAATAACATAAAAATAAAGAATATTTAAATTGTTTTCATTAAAATTCTAATAAAGCACATGTGCATGCTAAACATATAATTAAAATGATCACATAAATAGCAGTTATATCTCTTAAATAAGTAGTATTTGACTAACTTGAGGCTTTTTCACCATATTTCCTTGCTCATCTATAAAGAATCCAAAACCTGTTACAAGAAAAGATCTTTTTACTTAAATTCTGACACTAGCAGTAATATTTAAAATAAAAAGTAGGTTAGTGACGGTAAAAATTAGTGGGATTTTGCTGGGTGGTTGTTGTTGTCAGTGACAGTACCTCGATATGTACCAGAAAGGGAATAGTCTTGGTTTTCTTTTTGATAAACTTAAAAAGAAAATTTCACGTAAGATTCAGCCTTACCATCTTGACCAATGCAGACCCCGCAGTGGATAACGCAAAAGTCACCAATCATGCAATTAGCCAATGCAACATTGTAGCTGAAGATAACTTGCGGATAATTCATAGACCAAAACTCAATTGTAAGAAATGGTGCAAAATGGAAACTAGGCTGTAAAAATGTGAGACTGCCAAGAGCTGAGAAAGTAAACGGATCATCTTGCATTTCAATAGCTTTTCTAATCTTACTTTTGTTTCCCCTCTAATGCACTCTACCCATCTTTTTCAATTCTAAACAGTTGAATTTCTTTCCTTAGGAGATTCCAGACAAAACTCAAACATCCAAACCAATTGGAAAGAAGGCTTAAGCTCAAGTAATTGATAACATTGAATATCATCATGAAAGAAAGCCAGATGAGATTTTTCTTGGAAGAACGATATTATTTTGCCAATGGCCAACTGAAACCAAATAATAATTGTTTTTAACTATACCTCTCTACTCATTAGGCTGAACAAGACATGACTTATTTCAATTCAATATTAAGAACTAAGTCTTCTTACTACCTACTAGAGATATCCCATCGAAATGAAGCCAAATAACACAAGTTTCAAGATAGACAAGATGTTGTACCCTATTTTTGTTGATTTGCCTATTGTGACAGTAGGTCCAATGACTGCTCCAGAGCTAATGTGACAATCTGCACCCACTGTACATTCTGAATGTACTACAGCGCCAACTGCTACAAAGGTTGAAGGATCAATGTGAGCCGACTTGTGAAAAATTCCACCCCCATTTCTCCATGAGCGGTAATCTTGTTGGCCATCCTCACCACCGTTCTCAAGTCTTGAATTCAAAGCACATTCCAAAAGAACTTTGGTACCTAATGGATAGTCATGGTCATCTTGAAAGCAAAATAACCTTAAGTGATAAAGCACCAAAGCAAACTCAAAACATAATGTACCTTTTCAAGCCGCAAAGGAAACAAACAAAAGTCGTATCAACATATTATTTATACACGATTTTTTCAACAACTAACACTAAGTGTTTCTTTGATATGGAGAAAACCGAAAACGTTCTCGGCGGAAACCTATTTACGACAACAACAACAACAATGTCCAATGTAGTCCCACAAGTGGAATCGATGCAAAACTATTTATCTTGAAAAGTCCATTTTTCTAAGTGCTCCGGCTATATTTCTTAGTAGGAAAGGCTAACAACAATGTCATTTTTCACTTTTTCAGGAGTTCAACTCCTTCCAATCATGTTTGTCCATAAAATTTCGGTATTCAACTTCAAATTGAATCCAAAATTTTCAAGAATTTGAAAAACGACAAAGAGGTCTTTTCACTTTTTTCACTCCAAATTACTCACAAAAAATAAAAAACAATTCTAATTTGTATCCATGGCCTTATATGTAAACTACTTATTTCAAATATCACAATGAAACATATCCAAGTGCCAATTGATTGAAGGGTGCACTTCTCTTTTTAGTCTGTCCCAGAAAAAGATATACCTTCCTACATTTAAAATACATTTTAACTTTTTTCCTATTTTACCTATAACGAGATATATTTATAGACACATAGTATATGACTTGTTTTAGACACAAGTTTCAAAATACTGAGTCCTCTTTCTTCCTTAAACACCACGCAAATAGTCAAAAGCATGTCACATAAAATAGTACCGGAGCACAAAATAAAAGCTTATATTTTTACAGAGAAAGATGACTTCCTCTCATAATTGACCAAAACCTTTTCCTTCCCTTTCCATAATTTTACAAACATTTTGGACAATCAAACATCACCAAACACAGTCAAATGAGGAAAACAACAAGTAACTCAGACCACATTCTAAGTGGCATTTTAACAAACATCTGAGCTTCT
Source organism: Solanum clarkiae (assembly GCA_011800125.2). Classification (NCBI taxonomy): domain Eukaryota; kingdom Viridiplantae; phylum Streptophyta; class Magnoliopsida; order Solanales; family Solanaceae; genus Solanum; species Solanum clarkiae. Next base: position 4,269,354 of record JAABOM020000075.1, on the reverse strand, counting down.
TAAATGTTCAAGCAGAACAACACTCTGGCAAAAACAAGTAAAACAGTCTTAGTGACATTTTCTCAAACACCTCATCTGCATAAGTAAAACAACATATCCATTATACTTACCTGGCTCAGTAGAGCCGTGATTTGAAGCTTTTTGGTCTCTAGAGAACCAATTGGAAGAAATAATTGCTGATTCCAGTCTTGGGGCTAACAAATTTTCAACTTTTCTTGTTTGAGTTTTGTTGAAGACCATTCTTGATACAGAGGAAAGTGTAGGAATAGAAGCTAATCTTTTTAAGCGAAAAGCCATTAATGTTAATTAACTAATAATGATCAGTTTAATCTTAATCAGTCAGCTAAACAATTTTTTATTAGGAGAAGCAAGTAACAATTTTGAAATTAACACTAGCTTAGAGGAGTTCCAAGGAGATAATTATACAATATAATATGATGTAATAACTATTAGTTTTTGAAATTATACACTATAATGATTATTTCACTTGTTAGGTTCTAATTATATGTCTTCACTATAGTTTTTGAAATTATCTTATAAATTATATTGTCGGATATATGTATCTGGCGTGCTCACGTACATTGAGCATGTTAATTAAATTAGGTGTAATTTATTTTAGATATATAGTATTCAAGTATGATTTGTATATTAACTCTCTCTCATTTCTATTCTTTCTCACTCGCCTCTTCACTTTTCTTTTGATGTATATGTATCTCAGAATATGTTCACGTATTTAGTGTGTTTCGCATATTTTTAGAATACACTGATTTTCGCATCCGCCTCTCTCTTATGTTGCTGGTCTCTCTTCATATGTATTTGATATCAAAGATACATGTATCTAGAATTTTTTATACATGTATCTGATTTGAAATTTGAAGAAGTAGTGTGTATGACTTAAAATTTAGTATGAATTTATTAATTCGTGAGATAACATATAATTATTTCAAATGATTGTGGATCAATATTTATTATAGAATTATTTGTGTGATTAGGAAATTTTTCATAGAAATAATTTATTAACTTTCTAAAAATTATTAAAGATACACTATCACTTTTAAATTGTTCCGAAAAAGTTTCAAAATTCACCCCTAAATTTTGCAAAATGGTCTAAATTTATCCTTTCATTAATAGATTAAGTCAAACATATGTATGTAATTAAAAGATATGGTCCAAATATACCCTATCAAGTACTATTTACTACTGACATAAACTTTATAACATGTTGCAATTTTTTAATAAGAAAAAAAATATTGAACTTACTCTTGAACTCTGTGAAATGATCAAAATTAATTATTAAACTTTGAGGAAGGAGATCATTGATTTGGTGAAATATTTTAAATTTATGAGAAATTTTTGGTGGTTCATCCTTTATAAATATAAATTCTATGAAATTTTGTTTATGTAGAACTAATATAAATCTGAATTCCATGACTTGTAACTTTTCAAACTCCACCATGTTGATTAATGGAAACAAATTATGTACTGATTTCATAAGTGAGAAAGGAAATAAAACAAATATTTTAATTAAAGAGGAAATACCCATTGTATAATTAAATTTGATGTCTTTAATTAAATTGACAATTGAATGGATTGATTTGATTAATGACTTGGAATTTGGAAATTATTTAGAAGTGTACGATTATAATTTCATTAATATTTCCAACCTACCGGAAGACCGAGTTGAATATTAATTTTTTTTCAAAATTATCGTTAAAAATATATCTAAAATATTATTTCTTTCGTGAATTTCAGATGCTATCAGTTGTCCATTATTTTAGGAGTTTTCCAAATTTTAAAAAGTTAGGTGCATTACACACCACTTCATTCCTATGTATAAAAGACGCTAACCACACTTAAAATTCGAGTACTCTATCATCGACTTAGCAACTCAAAGAAAATATAAAATAATTACATAGATTCAATCGGAAAAAAAAAAGAAGAAGAAAAAAAGAGGTTGAATAAGAAAAAAAAACACAATTCAAACTTTTTAATTCATTTCAAACATAAAACAAAAATAAATAGATCCACAATCCCACATAATATGAAACTAATTAAATTAGTTAAATCATCATTATATTTCATTAACCAAAATGATTAAACTAACAAAAAAAAAGATAGTACTTTTTTCCTTTATATTTATTTGTCCACTATATTCAAAAAATACTTGTTAAATTTATAAAATTAATAAATAATATATAATTTTATATCTATTTTATTCTTGTTATTAATTTTATTTTCCCTGCTATATGATAAAAGTCAAGGTGTGAATATTGATTATTAAAGATGTGGGCCATTGTGTAGGAATTTAAATGTTGAAAATTGAGTAAGGTATAGAAAATTACAAAGGAAAGTTCCAATTTATTGATCTCACACCAGTCATCACATATCGATAGCTGTGGAAAAATCCTATTAATAGCTGGATAAGACTAAAAATCCTAAATAATTTTAAACGAGACAAACAAAAAATGAGAAAAGACCACATGTAGAAAAAGAAATTTCTTTGAACTATTTGAAACTTGACTATGAGGGTATGGGAAAAAAAGACAAATTATTGTTCTGATATTGTAAAATTATTTTCCAAATTGATTGGCGTGATACAAATTGCTACTCCCTAAAAAGTATTTTCAAAAAACTTTTCTAACAAAAATCACTTTTTAAAGTACAATATATCGATACATATTTTAACTGATAATTATACTTGTAAATTTTGAATATGCATATGTATTGACAGTTGAACACTTCAACTTAAAAAATGATCTGTATACACCTCTAAAATTTATATGTCACATCAGCAGCGTCAGATGTTCACAAAACACAATGTGGACAAAAAATTTCAATGTCTAAATATGCACTTTCAAAATAGTGACTTCTAAAATTTATGTCACATCAACTTCAGATGTTCATGAAACACAATGTGGACCAAAAATTTAAATGTCTAGATATTCACTTTCAAAATAGTGGCTACTCGCCCGCTGAAGTCAAATTTGATTGTTTAGAATTTTGAAAGTTTGACCAAACACGCCCGGTAAGCAAGTCTCTTAGTACTATCCATTCTAACTAGAAAAATAGAAAATTCTGCATCTTTCTTACATCAACTTTGTTAATATTATTGTATCTTCACATATCACTCTATCAAAAAACCAAAAAAAAGACACCAGATTTTGACATACATGATGTTGAACTACTTCAATATTTTGTTATGTTGCATATTAATTTTCTTTTTCCAAGTTATTAATTCCCAAGTTGATCCTTCTTCTGCATTTTTCTGCCCAAACACAACTTCTTATACTTCTAATAGCACTTATAACTTCAATCTCAGATCCCTTTTATCATCTCTGTCCTCGAATTCATCGAGGCCTGACGGATTTTACAACACCACATCAGGTAACACGGGGTCCGATATAGCTTATGGCATGTTTTTATGCAGGGGAGACGTTTCCCCTGATGTATGTCAAAATTGTGTGTCAAGAGTTGTTAACGATGTGACATCAGAAGGTTATTGTCCGAATGGAAAAAATGCTGTCCTTTGGGTTGACGAATGCCTGATACGTTACTCAGATCAACCTTTATTTGGTGTCACGACGAGATTAGCTTTTTTGAATACACAAAATGTTAGTGAACCACAAAGGTTCTCAGCAGTACTTGGAAATGTGATGAATGAATTAGCAACAGATGTAGCTGCAAATGGAAATAATCGTTCGGGTAAAATATTTGGATCGAAAGAAGCAAATTTTACGTCACTTGAAACAGTTTATTCATTTGCACAATGCATACCTCATCTGTCTAGTTCTTCCTGTGGAAATTGCCTGAGAACTGCTATCGGGAATCTACCGAGTGGTGGGAGGAGAGGTGGGAGAGTTTTGCTTCCGAGTTGTAACGTTAGGTTTGAGTTGTATCCTTTTTACAACGTTACTGCATCAACGCCTCCCTCTTCATCGCCTACAAGCAACGATAGAGGTAATTTCGAGTAGTTGAATCACTTGATGATGATACAATACTAAATATAGAAATGTGTTATTCTTTTTAATCTGATTAAATAAGAAAAGAACGTCAGATAAATTGGGAAAAAAAGGTAGTATATTTAATGATTGGGAAGTGTTTTTTTACTTTCTGAAACTCTGTGTCAAGTCAAAATCAGTAAACTAAGTCTACGGTCCACAGGAAATGGAACAAAGTTGAAAGGGGAAAATCATGTATTAGCCCTTTGTGTTATAAGGACATTTAGTTGAATGACCATCTGTGATGCAGGGAAAGGGGGAATTGCATCTGGTGTAATCGTTGCCATAGTTGTTCCAGTTGGTGTCTTGATTCTACTATTCATATTCGGTTTCTGTTGGATAAGAAGTAGAACATCGCGAGAATTCAATGTTGTAGAAGAGATCTCAGGTAAATTGTTCAATTGTCTGTGTTATTTTCCTTTTTAGTTCGTGTAAAAAAGAAGAGTCTCTTTCCTTTTTGGCATAACTCGTTTGTTCTAACATTCCATATGATATGTTTAACACCTCCAGAGTAAAGCGTATTTTGATACACTCTATGTATCTTTAATTTTTCAAATTCCATGCCAAGTTAAAACCAGACGTAGATTGGAATGTAGCGAGTACTTTAAGTTACTGAAACTTTCACCCATTTTTTTGTTTTTGTCTTTGTATAGATGCAGAGGAAATTTCGACTGCTGAATCTTTGCAATATCAATTGAACACTATTCGAGCTGCCACGACTAACTTCTCAACTGACAACAGAATTGGTGAAGGCGGATTTGGCGTTGTGTACAAGGTGAACTCGGTTTTTAGGACCCGAGGAATGTGTTTGATATTCAACGAGAAAGTCATTTTCTAGTGTTTGGTTACTCGTCTTACTTTAGACGTTATTACTAATCTTTAGGACTCAAAACATTTAACTAAAAGACTCGCAAAAAATATTTTCCACTCACCAAGGAAAACATTTTTCATGGAAAATTACACCTTCATATCAAACACACCCCCTTTAAGTCCATCTTTCCTTATATTGTTAACTTCGCGCTGATGTCCTATTATACTCTCAGGGTAAACTTCCTGACGGACAAGAGATAGCTGTGAAGAGGCTATCAAGAAGCTCCCAGCAAGGCGTAGAAGAATTTAAGAATGAGATCGTATTGATCGCGAAGCTTCAACATAGATATTTAGTGAGACTATTGGGATATTGCTTGGAAGGAGATGAAAAGATACTCGTCTATGAATTCGTCCCCAACAAAAGCCTCGATTATTTCTTATTCGGTTGGTTCCAATCTTATAACATTTGTTTTATATATTTGTTATTGTAAAAACAATCTCTCGCAGAAATACAAGGTAAGACAGCTGCATAGACACAATGTAGTGTGGTCTTGTCCTTCCTTGAACTTGGTGCATAGCTTACATAAAGATGTTTAAGAAAAACTCTGTTTTTGATGAACTTTAGATCCTGAAAAGCAGCAGCTACTAGATTGGTCGAGACGTTACAAGATTATAGGAGGGATTGCGCGTGGACTACTTTACCTACACGAGGATTCACGTTTAAGAATTATACATCGCGATCTCAAAGCAAGCAATATACTGTTAGATGCAGAAATGAACCCGAAAATATCAGATTTTGGAATGGCAAGAATATTTGGAATTGATCAAAGTGAAGAAGTAACAAGCAGGATTGTTGGGACATAGTAAGTTTTAATAATAAGGAAACTTATCCAAGTCTGAAATCTACTATAAACTCTTTGGAATTAGACGAAGGCCATCACTTTTTTTTATTGCTAATCGCGTCTTCCTTGTTTGTTGTTGTATAGTGGTTACATGTCACCGGAGTATGCAATGCACGGACAATACTCTGTTAGATCAGACGTTTTCAGCTTCGGCGTTATACTTTTGGAGATCATATGTGGAAAAAAGAATAGCGCGTTTTACCAATCAGATGGTGCTGAAGATCTTCTTAGCTATGTAAGTCTACATTCTTACTATGAGTCGAAAGTTAAACAAAGGGCATATGTAAGATAAACCACAAAGTTTAAGGGCATATTTGAACCTTTTCCGTGTTAAAAATGCAAAATTTGAATCATTTGATGGATAAATCATGTAGGTGTGGAAGAATTGGAGAGACGGAACGCCATTGAATGTAATGGATCCAACTATCAGAGAGTCATATTCAAGAAATGAAGTGATACAATGTATACATATTGGATTGTTATGTGTTCAAGAAGATGTCAATGAAAGACCTACAATGGCATCTGTTGTGCTCATGCTTAATAGTTACTCGATTACCATGTCCGCGCCTCAACAACCTGCATTCTTCCTTCCTAGTCGATCAGAGATGTTGCCAATTAAAGAGCTAGAGTCAGATCAATCTACAAGCAAGTCAATCCCATTGTCCATCAATGAAGTATCCATCACAGAAATGGAGCCGAGATAGAGTGATACAACGATGGATTTTAAGTTTATCGTCTACTATGAACAAACACTTGAGATGTTGTTCGCGATAAACTTACCTAAATATCTCATGTATGTTAGTGAACAATCATTAAACTCTATATGTAATAAGTGGAGTAATAAAGAGGTTGGAGATAGAGCGAGAACGCTAGGTCCCTAAGGGTGAGAGGTCGAGTATAGCACCTCACACGTCACTAGTGGTGGAATATCATGCATGATAAACAACAAAAGGTTAAATTCAATAGCAACTGTTGAGATACCTTTCTATGTAAAAGTCTGAGACAAAAATGTGAGACTTTAATATGTCAAGTCAAAATGAACAATACCTTAATATAATAGTTGGGTCCTCAATTGATACAACTTATACGTCGAATCTCGTCACAGCACTCACTAGGTCGTCTATTTGAATTACTCAGTATGGTGAGTCGGTGATAACCTGATAGTGTAAAAAATTCTCGTAAAAGAAAATGAAATGACAAAAATAAAAAATAGTAGTGTGTCGTCTATCCGACTTACTATATATGGTGATTTGGTGATAACCTGATAGTGTAAAAAATGCTCGAAAGAGAATACGAAAGGGGTGTAAAAAACCAGTAGTGTAGCTGCTGGGATTCGACCCCAGATCTCGATGACACAATGTGGAATTCTTACCATTAAACTACAGCCACTTTGTTGCTTAAGCTGCTACAATTATTTTCAAAGCGTATAAATAACAGAAAAAATAAAAAAAAAATCAATTCAGAATTTTAAGGCTCAATTTATGTGATGGTTTTACTAGGCAACGGAGTTTAAGAAAATAAGAAGATTTTTTAACATTATATATAATCCATTTGTTCCTTTTTACTTGTTAGAATTCTCCTTACGAGAATTAATTTAACTAATTATTTGAGTCAAATTGAATTACAATAATTTAATATTTAAAATTTTGTCATGTGAAAATTATTGAAAAATTATTATAAATCGTCATCTTTTTCATATTAATACAATTAAAAAAATTATTTCGAAATATTAATCAAAATTTACTAAATTTGAGAAGCAAAATATATATGATAAAGTAAAAACGAATGGATGAAGTATAACTTAAGTTCAATCATGTAGGTAAATGCACACCAAGAATGAAGTCATAAAGGCCAATCCTATTTAAGCCTTTATCTCATTTTCTTCCTTTTTATCCTCACACTATGGAAATATACCAATTATTGGACTTGAGTGACCTATATATATATAATAAAGGAGATAATAGGCAAAAATATATTTGAATTATTAATTTTTTTTATGAGTTTTATGTCTTAATTATCAATTATTTTTTAATTTGAATTATCATCAGTACATTTGTCTATTTTTTAAAATTTGAAATATAAGATTCTTTGCTTTGTATCAAATTAAACCACATGTGTTACTGCTTGTGTAAGCCCCCATAAGTTCCTTTGAGTTTTCATTCTTGTGACATACTCCTCAGGCGGGATACTTAAGTCGTTAGCTACAGAATTGCACGGGTAGATATGCACAAAGCGTAGTGTCCATCATTACAGTTAGGACTACTGGAGTATTTCATTGCATTGGCTCTCCTCGCTTTCGCCTCTCAGTGTCAGTGTCAGTCCAGCAAAATGCTTTCACGGTTGATATTCTTTCTAATCTCTACGTATTTCATCACTTTATAAAAAAAAATTCTCTATCCCTAATGTACTCCGGCTTGATAGTTTTTATTATTATCTATATATTGAGTAGGTTTGAAAAGATAAATAATTTAAGTAGGTATGAATAAAAAACTTTACTTTTGTAAAGATAAATAATTTAAGTAGGTTTATATGTCTCAAAAAAGTGGAAAATGCCAAACATGATTGACCCAATACAAGAAAGACGAGTTACCACAAGTATAAAATTATCATATAAATATAATCACTTTAACAACTCACTTTATAGTTGAAAAATAAATAAATAAATAAATAAATAAATAAATAAATAAATAAATAATTGTGATATCTCAATCTCTAAATTCATTCTTCCAAAATAATGTCTAAATTCAACAACAACAACAACAACATACCCCAGTGCCTCAAAAGGCTCCCGCTCATTGCAGGGTGAGGGGGGGGTCGGATGT
>JAABOM020000075.1:4227101-4244471 GCA_011800125.2 Solanum clarkiae | reverse complement strand
CTCATGGGTGAAGGCACATAGTTAGAATTGTGTAGAAGCAATTGGTGTATAAATACACCCAATGTATTCATTTTCACGGTTGGAAGAAATATATACAAAATTACACAGCTCTCTTCTCTCTCTGTTTTTCTTCTTCATCCTCTTCATAACTGCTTCTCAAGTGAAAAATCAGTTTCTTCACAATGGAGATAGAAAGAATAATAACCGTAGGATATTACAAATACTCCTACTAAGGAGGAGAATAAGGAAAAGAAAAATAAATAAATAAATTAGTCTACCACCCTAATTCGCGACCTCCACACATTTCTATCTAAGGTCATGTCCTCCGTAAGGTTGAGTTTTGTCATGTTCTGTCTGATCACCTCTCTTTCAATGTAATTTTTCTTTATTCCTCTGCGTGACAATTTCTTTCTATCTACATCATAATTTCATACATGAAACTTGGTTATGGCCATCACTTTATAGCACGTAAACTTTCCTTTTCCTGTCTAAATATTTAGATTACCCAAGTTGTAATATTTCACTAAAAATAATATTTTTTAAAAAAAATCTCAATTTAATTGTGATATAATTTAGAGCTACTTATATATATATATTTTTTTTCCATATTTCGTATATAAACATTGAAAAAATAGATTCAAGAAAGTTGGATAGAATAATGATCCAATATAGAAAAACGTCAATATCAAAGAAAACCACTCCCAACAATTTATGATTTATATATGAAGAAAAAACTAACATAGCTTTGAGCATAAGTGGTGATAGAATTACCAAAAAGGTAAAATATGGATTGAACATTTTGGACACATGGAGTTCACTCATTTCGTGTTGAAACTCTGTGAATGAATTTTTTTAAAAAATGACTAAATGATTTAGCATGATACGAGTATGGATCGATCAAAAGTGTAACGAATGATTAAATTGAGTAATTCTATATAATATATAGTATTATATTTAAAAATATTTCTTATGAATAATTTAATTCATATATATTGATATTGTATTATCAATTCAATTTAACTAGTATTATAAATTTATAATAGGTGATCATTTTCAAGTATGTGATGTTGGACCAAATGTGCTCTTTTTTCCAAATGTAAAGGACAAAACTGTTTACAAATATATCTAACTGACCATTTTGTCATTTTCTCACAAGTTTCAATATTGGCTAATTTAGTCCTATAAATAGAGTCTTCCATGAAGGAAGGAAGACATAAATATTTACACATTAATTGTTTTATATATTTTACAAATTAATTAAGATGGCCTCATTTAAGCAAGCTCTTCTCTTCATTGCTCTCTTTGTTGCAATTTCAGGTTCTAAACTTTTATTACTATAATATATTTTCTTTGATATTTTATATTTTTTTTAGTCTGTTAGAAACACTTAGATAATTGACCTCCTTATATAGGATATCGATGTGTATGTATACACATTATTAATCTAATAATTATTGTTATATTTACAATTTACAGTTAATCTCTCTTCAACTCCAAATAAGATCCAAGTGATGGCATTACGCGATTTACCCGCTGATGTTGCAGAGATGAAAGGAAAATTACTTCGACTTGATGATATTACTACTTGCGGGAGACGTTGCCATAGTCGTGCCGATTGCAACGAAGGTTTTATATGTTCAACTTGTCTTATACTTGGGACTACGATTTTTCATTGTGTATAACACAAATGCATTCATACTGGTGAAATATCTTTGGAGCGCAACTCATTGCTTGATATATCTAAGTTTGTATAAGAAAATAAATATGTAATCTTGTAAGTTTTTCATATATTGGGAAACTACCTACTCTGATAGGTTACAATTTAAATATATGTATATGCTTGTTGCTTGTCTTTATCTTGTATGAAATTCAATATTTAATGAGATAAAGTCAAAATAATACATTTGATCTATTATATTTTTGCTCATTCAAATAGAAAAAGAGAATACAAATGTTGAGGTATCGTTTAATACAAATGTTGTAAATATAGTCAGATGTGAAAAATGAAATAATGATAATTGAAATATGTAACTCATAAAATAATAATAATTAAAAGGTATTTATACACCAATATAAAAAGTATTCATACAAGAGCTCTACGTCCAATCTTTTAAACCTTTTACTCATTTTAATATTTGGATTTCATTCAATATAATATATTTTGAAATATTTGGTTCAATTTTTTTAGGATCATTTTATAATGACCTAGTGAACCATATTCACAGCATCTACATCATTTTTTTAACATTTAAAATTCACCAAAATAAGAATTTAGAATTTTTTCAAATTTTCTTATTTGGTGGTCCATGAAATTTTGGAAATGTAACTCGCCTACTCGATTTTGCTGAAAAAAATTTTTAGCGTCATCTATAATGACCTAGTGAATCATATTAATAGCCGCTAAGAAACTTTATTAAGCACTCAGGGGTCACATAACAAAAATTCAAATTTTTCTTAATTTTTTTATGTATTACTCCATAAATATTTTTAGATATGACTAATAGCTTTATTTGGCTCAAAATTTTTTGGGACCATCCATAATAAACTGGTGAACCATTTTCTAGCCTCTAGAAAATAAACGGCACTTTTTATTCTTCTTCTTTTTCTTTTTAGTATTTAGGGATCATAAAATATGAATTCATGATTTTTTGAGTCTTCTGTGAGTGTTATTCGATGAACTTTCTAAGATATTCGTAATGACCTGGTAACTATTCTCATAGTCACTAGAAGGTTCACACCTTTTTTTAACATTTAGGAACTACAAAATAAGGATTAAGGATTTTTAAAATTTTTCATGTATGTTACTCTATGACTTTTGGGAGATGTGACTGACCGACTCATTTTATCCCAACATGTTTTAATACTATCCGTTATGAACTAGAAATCATATTCATAGACTCTACAGGATCCGCCACTTATTTTAGCATCTAGTGGTTAACAGAATAGAAATTCGGGATTTTATTTAATTTTTTATGTGTTTTAATTCATAAATTTTAGAAAATATGACTGGTTGACTGTATTTGGCTCAAATATTTTTATAATGATTTGTGATGACCTAATGAAACATATTCATAGCCCCTAGAGAATCCACACTTCTTTTTAATATTTAGGGGTCACAAAATAGAAATTCGATTTTTTTTAACTTTTTACGTGCGTTGGTCCATAATTTTTTTTTGAAATATGAGTTATTGGCAATATTTGATTCAAAAATTGTAGGACCATCCTTAATTATTTAGTGAACCATATCCATAGGCCCTAGAGTCTTGTGAAGAATCCACACCACTTTTTTAGCAAATAGAGATCATGTAATAGGAATTCAGGATTTTTTTTTTGTTTTTCGTGTGCGTTAATCCTTAAATTTTTGAAGATATATATAATTGACTGTATTTGGAACAATTTTTTTACGATAATTCATAATGATCTAGTGAACCATTACCATAGTCTCTAGAAGATCTACGCTATTTTTTTTAGTAAATAGGGGTCATAAAATTAGAATTCAAGATTTTCTCAAATTTTTGTATGTCTTAATCCATGAATTTTTGAGATATGACTAGTCGATTTATTTGGCCCAAAATTTTAGTACCATCCGTAATGACAACCATTTGCATAATCTTTAGAGGATTGGTGCTACTTTTTTAGCATTTAGAAATCACGAAATAAAATTTAAAATTTTTTGTATGAATTAATCCATAAATTTTTAGGTATATAACTGATCGATTCTATTTTATCCAAAATTTTCTAGTACCATCCATAATTACTTAATGAATCATATCCATGGCATTTAGAATATCCACTCCACTTATTACTTCTAACCCAACAATCTTGTTAAGTTCTACAACAAAGTGATTTGTAATTGTGCAAAATTTATACTCAAAATAATTGAAAATAATGTGATTTGTAGCTTAATTAAATTTAATTAGATCTCAAAGGTACTTTAATTTTGATATTCTAAATAACATAAATACATCAGGAATTAGAACATGATTATATGTGTGAATCTGATTAATAAGCATATATTGGATAATTTAATTCGATCAATGACCACATGACTCTTTAAACAAAAATAAATTAAAAGATATTTTTATTTTATTTTTAAGATAAAATAAAATGTTGAAAAATACTTTTAATCCAATAAATAAAAATAGCCAAATTAATTTTAGACACTTTTCCATATTTATTTTGTAATAAACATTCAAAAAAAGATGTCATTGTCAAAGAAAACTACTCCCAACAATTATGACTTTTGAAGAAAGAATTAATTTTGCTTTGAGCATAAGTGGTGATAGAATTACAAAAAAGGTAAAAATTTAAATTTGGATTGAATATTTTGGGCACATGGAGTTCATCGATTTCGTGTTAAAATTCATGTATTAGATGAAAATATAAGAATTTAAGTTATATATACTGATATTATATCATCAATTTATTTAATATTTGACATAGATCAAATATGCTCACTTTTGCAAACTTAAAGGACAAAACTATTCAAAAAGTGGCCATTTTGTCATTTTCTCACATCTCTCTAATTTAGGCCTATAAATAGCCTTTCATGAATGAAGGAAAACATCAATATTTACACATTAATTCTTGTTATATATTTTTTACAAATTAATTAAGATGGCGCAAACTTTTCTCTTCGTTGCTCTCTTTGTTGCAATTTCAGGTAGATTTATGTGTTTTACTTTCTTTTTTTAGTCTTTATTATTAGTCTAATCTTTGTTACATTTACAATATGTAGTTGATCTGTCTTGGTCTCCAAATAAGATGCAAGTGATGGCATTACGCGATTTACCCGTTGATGTTGCAAAGATGAAAGGGAAATTATTTCGACTTATGGATACTAGTACTTGTGGGAAACGTTGCAATGCTCGTAGCGATTGCCGAGAAGGTTTTATATGTTCAAATTGTGTTACATGGGGGAATTTGTTTTCTCAATGTGTATAACACAAGCGCATTATTACTGGTGAAATATTCTTGGAGCGTAGCGTGAAAATGGATAAAATATTTAATGTTTGATATTTCTATACAAAGTGAACTATATTCTATTAAATAATGTTGTATTTCCAAGTTTGTGCAAGAAAAATAAATATGTAACCTTAATAAGTTTTCCATATTTTGGGAACCTATGGTAATATATTGGTTACAACTTATAAATATATTGTTGGTCCTATATGCAATTCATTATTTCTTGAAGAAAAGATATCCATCTCTATATTTTCCTACCAAGTAATGTCACAAATATCAAATAGAGCTAATGATATCGTCTTTTCTCGAGCGTCACACCCTAACTATCAAGTGTTCTCTGTTTCCTACCTGAACTATCACCATCTATATATCAAAACAACTATCCAATTGCTCCCTTTTTCCAACCTAAAACAATCGATAGATGAGGTGTGAAACTAGAAATATTGAATAAACACCCCAACTATCCAACTGTTCCCTTTGGTAACTGACATATATATATCTATACAACAACATATCTAGTAGAATCCCACAAGTGGAGTCTAGGGATATATATATCTATGTATCTGATTAATGTATTGCAGTTTCGAGGAATTCCCATCTAAAGCCAAGTTGATCATCAAAAACTCATCAGAGAGGGTTTCAGTTTCAAGTATGGGATTGAAGAGATTTATGATCAGTGTGTTGCTTGTTATAATGACAAGGGGTTATACAAGATCTGAAGAGTTCAGTGTCTTTGTGGCAAAGAGCAGCACTTTTTCTGTCACTATTTGCTTTGAAAAAAAAAACAAGGTTTAATGTAATATGGAAGAAGCAGAATGTAATAAATAAAATAACTCTAGTTCAGTTTTCTCTATCATCTCAAATAAGCATTCAAGAAGTAGCCTTATCGGTCGAAGCCTGATACTCAAACACAAATATCCATACTCAGCTTACAACTCAATTCTGCTTTGCTTCAGATAGCAAAAGTTCCGAATTTGAGACTATTTGCCAGCCTTTATGCTCTGTGTCTTCCTTGTTCATATTTCTTAAAGGCCATACTATAGTACATCAATGATATAGAAATCTTTGAAATGAGAACTAAGATTTCTATAGAAAAGCCTAAAAGAGTACTAGTGAGGTGTATTTTTCCGTTGGGAACCTTCTAGCACAACAAGACCGTTAAACCAACATCAAGTGAAGCCATAAGTCGACAGGGCGGAAACTCACACACAAAAGGTAGAGCAAAGTATAAATATCCAAAACAAGAATGCGTCTTATAGATAAAATTCATGAAACTACCATCAAATTAAGTTCGTACATGAGGTAAACGTACCAAATTCAGCATCTAAAATGCTGAGCGAATAGGCTGATCTCTTAGTCATCTGAAGGCAGATTGAGCTTATAAAGATGGTAGTTATTTGACCTTCCCAAATGCACAACCTCCTTAGCTTCTTGAATCCTCGACAAATTCGCCAACCCATCGACTACTCTCTGCAACAACTTCGCGTCAACATGACACTTCCATTTAAAAACGTCTTTGCACAACTCAAGAGCCCAATCAAAATCACCCTTTTCGCAAGCAGATGAAATGACACTTGCAAATATCACCTTGTTTGGAGCAGAACCGCTCTTCACAAGTTCTGCGTACCACTTTTTAGCCTCCTCCAAATTACCCTTTTTACAAAATCCTCTAATCAAAGAACCATAAGTAAACGCATCAGGCTTTAACTCAAAATTTTCCAGTTCCCCAACAAGCTTTACAGCCTCCGAGACTTTGTTCTTATTCATCAGTCCAACCAACTTCACATTGTAACTTGTAATATCCGGAACGACATTCTTGCTAATCATCCGATTCCACATCTTTTCGCCATCTTCAAACTTACCCTTCGAGTAAAATGCACTAAATAAGGTATTATACGTAACCAAATCAGGTTCCAAACCATTCCTCTCAATCTCATCAACAAAGGCAGCTGCTTTATCCAATTCCCCGTTATCACACAACCCCTTAATCATTATATTATACGTGACCACATCAGGCTTCACATTCAACTTCTCCGGCAATTCCTTAAACAGACCTTCAAGCTTATCATATTTCTTCGAATTCACACAAGCCCCTAAAAGGGCATTAACAGATTTCACACTCTGCTTACAATTTCTCTCAGGCATTTCATCAAACACTTTCTGCGCATTCTCAAATAACCTAGACTTTCCATACAAACTCACCAGCCTTGCCGCGAAACTCTCTTTGGAGATGTCGGAGCTGTATTTCTTTTGGTGTTCGAGGATTTCCTCGATCCATTTATACCGATTTGCATTGGCTAATCGTCTTACTGTGGACTCGTAAATGCCGGTTTTTGTGCGGAATCTTCCGACATCTGAATACTGTTTGAATTTCTCAACGACTCTTTTGAGGCTCCTCTCTTTGTGTAAGTCTTCGGCGGCTAATCTGATCGGAGATACCGAGGGTTCAGCCGTGGAGAAAGCACGGCGGATCACTCTGCTAAAAGAGGCCATTTTGGTAATGAGAAAAAGGGTATAGAGTGTAGGGTTTATGGAGGGTTTTGATGAAAATGGATCTTTAAAATGTAAAAATAAAATAAATAAAAAATAAAATAATTAAAACTTGTGATCTAAAATACATAAAAAATAATTTCGATTCAAATTTTGAAAAATATAATTTGAGCATAATTTCACTTGATCTTCAACAACAACATACCCAGTATATTGGAATGTAATTAGAAAAGATTAGTTATACATTCATCAATCATGAATTTGTTAATTAGTAGTTAGTTGAGTTAGTTATTAGGCACAACCACATGTGGAATACCACATGGTAGATAGAGTGGAGATTACATACCTGTATATATAGATATATGTACTGTACAAATTTAATCTTCAATACACAGAAATTTTCTCCTCCCATTAACTGCCTCTCCTAACTACCTTTGATCTTCATCTTCATCTTCCTGCTACTGTTGTCCTGTTCATCATGGTATCAGAGCCCTGAATCTGAGAAGGGATTCATAGCTCAATTTTCGTCTTCAATGGCTGACTCTGCAACCAATGCGACCAGTAATGTTGATTCCGCAGTAGAGACTCTGATTCAAGTTGAAAGGAGGTAGAATCATCTACTCTATGTGCACAATGCCGACTCTCCAGGTAGTGTTCTCACCATTATACAGCTAACAGGAACTGAGAACTACTCACTGTGGAGTAGATCTATGCTTATCCATCTTCGAGGTAAGAACAAGTTAGGGTTTGTTCTTGGAACATGCAAGAGGAGTGATTATAGAGGAGAAATGGCAGAACAATGGGAGAAGTGTAATGCCTATGTCCTTGCATGGATTATGAATACTGTATCAAAGGAGTTGCTCAACAGCATTGTTTATGCTACTGATGCGACTATGGTATGGGATGATCTCAAGGAGATATTTGATAAAATAGATAGATCTAGAGGATATCAGCTGCATATGGAAATTTGCACAATTAACCAAGGCAGCATGTCAGTTTCTATATACTTTTCTAAACTGAAGATGTTGTGGGATGAATTTGATGCACTTGTTCTCTCTCCTTCATGTAGCTGTGATAAATCTAGGACCTATATTGATCATTTAGCATGTTTGAAGTTGTTTGCTTTTCTGATGGGGCTCAATGAGGTGTATGCTCATGCTAGGAGTCAAATACTAATGATGAGCCCTCTGCCTAGTGTTGGGAAGGCTTATGCATTGATCATGGCTGATGAGAGCTAGAGATCCGCTGCTGGTTCTCATCCAGCAAGTTGCATGTCAGAACAAATTGCTCTATATGCAGGGAAAGGGAACTCAAACAATGGCACACCAGAACAGGCTGCAATGTATGCAGGAAGAGGAAATGCACCTAAGAAGTGTCAGTCCAGAAAGAAGAATTGGGATCAAATCTGCACCTATTGTAAGATTCAAGGTCACATAAGGGAGGATTGTTACAGGCTAAATAGATATCCTCCTGACTGGAAGTTCAAGAAGAAGGCAGGATCAGGACAGGTGATGCACAATAACAGATATCAAGATGCAGCTCATCATGTGGCAGCTGTCACAAAGGATGAAATGGAGTCAAGAGATGAATTTCCTATGATGAAAGGGAAAAACAGTGAGATGCAACCATTTTTTACTCCACAACAGTACAATTGAATCCTACAGTTGTTTGAAAGGGAAGAAGCAGGATCTACACCCAACAAAAACATTGAAGATGTGGCAAATATAGCAGGTATGATCACATCAAATAATTTCTCTACAAATAGCACTAATACACAGGTTGAGAAAGGGAAGGAATGTTGGATAGTTGATTCAGGGGCCACCTGTCATATGACTCACAATCCAGATAGACTTTGTCATGCATTTAACTATGTCAATAAGGTAGTATATTTGCCTAATGGTGAGGTTGCACATGCTTCACATATTGGTAGTTACAGCACTGTTGGTAGAAGTGTGTTGGATAATGTGTTAGTGGTGCCTTCATTCAAGCATAGTTTGTTGTCAGTTTCTAAGTTAACAAAGTAATTGAATTGCTCAGTTAACTTCTTTCCTGAGTTTTTTGTCCTTCAAGACCTCTTCAATGGAAGAGTGAAGGGGATTGGTAAGGAGATAGATGGTCTGTACTATCTTCCTGCTGCAATAAAAGAAGAGCACAGCAGGAGGAAACAGATAGTGTTGATGACAAAGCAGTCAAGCTGTGAAGACAAATTGCTATGACACAATAGGCTAGGACATCCCTCTATAAAGGTGTTACAACATCTTCTCACAGACAAAGAATTCACAAGAACTGATACATGTAATGAATATTCTATATGTCCACTTGCCAAACAAACTAGATTACCTTTTCATTTGAGTATGTCTAGAGTTCCAGCTATTTTTGATTTGATACACTTGGATGTATGGGGACCTTACAGGATTGCTACTCACAATGGTTTTAGATTCTTTCTCACTATAGTTGATGATCATTCTAGAATATGTTGGCTGTACTTGATGAAACTGAAAAGTGATATTTTCTCAATATTGTAATCCTTCTTGACATTGGTTAAAACTCAATTTGATAAGCATATTAAGAAGATAAGGACTGATAATGGGACTGAATTCTTCAATACTGACTGTTGCAACTTATTGAAATCTCTTGGTATTATTCATGAAAGTAACTGCCCATATACTCCACAACAAAATGGAGTAGTTGAGAGGAAACACAGGCATATACTTGAGGTAGCTAGAGTCATCAGGTTTCAAGGGAATATTCCTATCAAATTTTGGAGAGAATGTGTATTAGCTGCTGCTTACTTAATCAATAGACTCCCTACTCCAGTCTTAAAAGGGAAGTCTCCTTTTGAACAATTCCATGGGCACAAGGCCAACATTGACCACTTGAGAACCATAGGATGTCTATGTTATGCTTCTAGGATGATTAAACAGGATAAGTTCTCCTCCAGAGCAGATGCATGTGCACTAATGGGATATTCACCAACTCAGAAAGGTTATTTACTTTACAATCTATCTCAAAAAAGGTTTATTGTCAGCAGGGATGTAATATTTCAAGAAGATGTATTCCCTTTCAAACAGACACTTACTAGTCAGAAACCATTGTTCCCTACTGAACCCATCCCAACACTGGATGATTCCCTCATTTGTGATGAAGACAAGGAGTTACCTGTGGCTATTTCTGCAGACAACACAAATTCAGACATTGATCCAACAGCTATACCAGACTCAGAGACCATTCCTGATACAATGCATACTGAGCCAGATGCAGAACTTGCTAGCCCTGCAGCTGAGCTGATGGCTAGAGGAAATACAATAGTTCAGGTGAGAAGATCTTCCAGGAATCCTCATCTACTAATCTGGATGAAGGACTATGTCACAACCAGGTCTCAACAATACTCTCAGAGCAACTATCTGTCCTATGATCACATTTCAACCAAGTACAAGGCCTACTTGTCTGTGTTTTCTATAGAGATGGAGCCAAGGACTTTTGAGGAAGCTGTCAAAGACAACAGCAATGAAGCAGGAAGTACAGACTCTTGAGGACAATGGAACCTGGGACTTAGTTGAACTACCACAGGGCAAACATGTAATTGGGAGCAAATGGGTGTACAAAATCAAATACAAGACTGATGGGCAAGTTGATAGATTCAAGGCAAGACTGGTGGAAAAAGGGTACAATCAAACAGAGGGAATTGATTATCAAGAAACATTCTTACCAGTGGTAAAAATGACTACTATTAGGACCATCATAGCACTAGCTACTGCTCACAATTGGAACATCTTCCAAATGGATGTATACAATGCATTCTTGCAGGGAGACTTATTTGAAGAGGTATATATGGAATTACCAAAGGGATTTTACATGGCTGAGAAAGGTAGGAACCTTGTCTGCAAACTGACAAAGTCTCTATATGGCCTCAAACAAGCTTCAAGGCAATGGAATGCAAAGCTCACTGAAGTACTGGTAACTTCAGGATACACACAGAGTCAACTGGACTACTCCTTATTTACAAAGAGAAAGGGTAGTGGATTAGTGATAGTCTTGGTATATGTTGATGACATACTGATCACAAGCACTGATGCAGACTTGATAGAGGAGACTAAAGGTGTTCTGCACAAGCACTTCAAGATCAAGGACTTAGGTAAACTCAAGTACTTCTTAGGCATTGAGTTTATGAGGTCCAAAGAGGGCATTGTGATGAATCAGAGGAAATATGCACTAGAATTGATAGCTGAAGCAGGTTTGGGGAATGCCAAATCCAACATAACACCATTGAAATGCAGTCAGAAATTAACCAGTGTAGAAGTTGATCCAGACATCTTGTTTGAAAACATTCCAAGATACCAAAGGATGGTTGGAAGGCTGCTGTACCTCACTACAACCAAACCAGACATTGCATTTGCAGTTCAGTCCCTTAGTCAGTTCTTACAGAAGCCCAAGATGTCACATTGGAAGGCTGCATTAAGGGTTATCAGATATATCAAGCTAGAACCAGGAAAAGGGCTACTCATGAGTGCAAGATAGGAACTTCAACTCAAGGGATATTATGATGCAGATTGGGATGCATGCTCTAGCATAAGAAGGTCTATCATTGGTTTTATGTTGAAGATTGGAGACTCCTTGATCTCTTGGAAATCAAAGAAACAACACACAGTCTCTAGGAGCTCTACAGAAGCAGAATATAGAAGTTTGGCTACACTAACAGCTGAAATTGTGTGGGTAACTGGTCTGCTCAGAGAACTGGGAGTGAACATGACAGAACCAGCCATTGTTCACTGTGACAACAAGTCAGCCTTGCAACTTACTGCTAATCCTGTTTTTCATGAACGCACAAAACACATAGAGATCGATTGCCACTTCATCAGAGAAAAGATCCAAAAGGGGCTCATTAAAACCATCTATGTGAACACCAAAGATCAACAAGCTGACTTGCTTATAAAAGCTTTGGGGAGAACACAACATGGCTACTTGATACACAAGCTTGGATTATTGAACATTTTCAATACTTCCAGCTTGAGGGGGAGTATTGGAATGTAATTAGAAAAGATTAGTTATACATTCATTAATTATTAATTTGTTAATTAGTAGTTAGTTGAGTTAGTTAGTAGGCACAATCACATGTGGAATACCACATGGTATATAGAGTGAAGATTACATACCTGTATATATAGATGTATGTACTGTACAAATTTAATCTTCAATACACAGAAATTTTCTCCTCTCATTAACTGCCTCTCCTAACTACCTTTGATCTTCATCTTCATTTTCCTGCTACTATTGTCCTGTTCATCACAGTAGAATCCCACAAGTGAGGTCTGGGGAAGGTATATAGAGCTTCCCACGATCTCATAGAGGTAGAGAGGTTGTTTTTTGAAGAGGTTGTTTCCTAGAGAGACTTGATCTTCATCTTTCGCATTTATTGGTATTTTTTGTGTATCAATTATTGTATTATTTCATTTTTGTATTTCTTCGATTTGTCGGGTAATACTTCCCATTTCGTGTTAGTGTGTTGTTGTGGTTGCCCTTATATTTGTATCCTCTTTTGCAATTTCTTTGACAGGATCTTGTTAAAGTTGAGGGTCTTTCAAAAATAATTTTTATTTCTACGAAATAGAGATAAGATATCACTTATGATATTTAGTTGATGTGAGGGTATTTTTAAACATGTCATATATAAGTTAATCATTTATAATATATCACTCATTAATATTACTTATACACATTATAAGGTCATTCTAATTGAAATTGGGATGTATAATTAAATGAGATATATATTTATGTGTTTAACTTAAATATCTAGTAAACGCTTGTTAAAAAATTTCAAAATTTGAAACGAAACTATCTAACATAAATACTTTAATGTATCTGTTCAATAATTGAGAGCGTGACAAAGTAAATCAAAAATATTATGCGATAAACTAATTTATGAGGTGAAGATAGTTACACTTCTTTTTTTTTTCCCTCTTCAATCTTTTAATATTTTTTTTAAGTCTCATCATATCAAATCATAAGAAAAATGTATACTATAAAGAGAATTTTTCAAAAAGAGCAATATTTGAAATATGATAAGGCAAAATATAGTTATGGTTTGCTAAAGTTACAATTCATAGCTACATAGTATAGGAGAGAGGAGAGAGACGAGCGAGAGAGTGCAGAGAGTGGAGAGAGGCGAATTGTATATGTATATCGATCGAATTGAGTGTGTATATCTATCAAATAATTGTATATATGCAATTGATATACATATTTACTGTATCTCTGATAAGAGATTGCAGAAAGAGAGAGATGAAACGTGAAAGAGGAAAAAAGAAGAGAGAAAATAGCAATAAATCCAAGCTATAATTATAAATTGTTATTACAGAGAGAGACGAGAGACGAGACAAGCGAGAGAGCGCTTCACATTTTCATGGGCCAAATTATAGCACTCGAGATTGATTGTTCAAATCAAATGTAATATCAAACTTAAGGATGGTGCATATATTAAGGCCTTGTTCGGATATGATTGGATTTGAAATCAGATTAATTTGAAATTAAATTTTATTTGGTATATGATTTCAATATTTTAAATAGTATCTTTTTTCATAAATATGAAAACCCCACAAATAATAAAAGCTATTAAAATTTCTCTATTTCCTATAAATTCTTACCAAAAACAAATTCATAGTACATAACAAAATATCAAAATATCTTAAGTCATAGCATTAATAAATTGTATATTTTCATTAGGATAATATTAATTTATTGTGTAGAGTGATTTATAGTATCAGTATCCTTATGTGGAAGTCTTGTGGCATTTGTCTTATTTAAGGTGTCCAAATAAATTTCAATGATATTTCTATTAATCCTTCTGTCATCTGTGATAAAATTAAAATTTTGAGAGTTAGTTAAAAAAAAATCGTAAATTTTTTTATATATCGTATTTTAAGATTTTTTTGTTTAAGGAGTAATAGTTTTGAAATGTTAGTAATCGCACATCAATGAATCAGATGACGATTTGCAATATTTTTATTAGGATAAAAGGTCAGTAAGTAACTGCAAGTACGTAGTTTTGTTTATTCTTTCATATACAAGTAGCCATACTCATATTATTACTCTTGTAGGTTCTTGTTTCTGTGATTTATATCATATTTGTCCCTAGTAATATGAATAAAGTTGCTTTTAAACAACGATTAGAGGTTGTTTTCTTGGCTCAAACTTTACCATCGCTTATAAGAAGCAAAATAGTCACTATTAATTTTTGTATAACTAATACAATGTTAACTGATAAATAGATAGAAAATAAGTTATTTATGTATAAAATTAATACGATGTTTGATTGACAATTTAGAACCCGCATAATTAATACATGTATAAGTTATAAGCAAGGGAAAAAATGGAAAAAAAAATGGAAGAAGGAGAAATAGATTTAAAAATGAAAATAAAAAATAGAAAAAACGAATAAGAAAAAAACAAGAAAATTTAATTACGAGGAAATCTATATATTATTTTATGCATGATAAAAGATGAAATATTAAATACGCATATAATTAAATACATGAATAACTAATTACTTTATAATTAATAATAATACATAAATACACTTATAACTAATCTCTATATTACTAATACCTACATATATGTGTTTGATTATGCATGCAAAATTAATTATGAGATAATTGAGCTTTGAAATAATTACACCAATTACCATGAATGTTAGATTTAGCAGTTGAAAATTGGTTCACTAAGAACACAATAACGTCATGCATGATATTGGTGTAAATTTTATTTTTTAAAAATTAAAGATTTTATAACCAAATTTATATAAAAAATTAAATAGTTTAATTTTCGTACTTCAAATTATAAGTACAATAAAGTTCCACTTAATTGTCATATCTATTCCTTCAATGTTAATCACTAACAAGAGATTTCGAATTTGAAACTAGAAGCGAAAAAATATTGTTAGGAGAGCTACTATCAAAAATGAATTTTTAATGTACAAATTCAAATTTAATCAAATCTCAATATAAATATCAATCATTAAGTAAAAAAATAAAAAGGGATACTCTAGAATGACGTAAACTAACTCCTTCGTGTGTTGGACAGTATATTCCTTCCTTATTCATGTTCGAAAAATTGAAAGCAGATAAAGTGCAAACTCTCTTTGTTAAGCTAAAAAGGCCGAGTTCTAGTACTAATTGTTGTAATGTTTATTATGTAATTACACATCATCTCCCCACGATTCTGTCAGTGGTGTAGTCAAAATTTTCACTAAGGGGTTAAAAATCTGAAGAAATAGATACACGAACGAATCGAAAAGAGTTGGACATCTACTTTATATACATAAAAAACATTATTATTTTAACCATGTATATATAATATAATTTTCACTGAAGGAGGTTGGAATGAATCCCCTAAACATAGTGAAGTTCCGACTCTGTCCCCACCCCACATCACCCACCCCAAACAGTTCAAGCAGAAGTAATATTTTACTAATATTCTTATATTGATGCATATTAAGTTATAATATAATTTTCTTTTACTTTAAAAGAAATAAAAAAAGTCTGTGCGGGCAGGCCTTGGTCACAAAATGTGACATATTGTAAGATTTATTTATTTTTTCCAAATTATCCACATTCTTTTCTAATTTTATTTTTTTGTGGTCATCTAGAAGTATTAAATAACAAAAATAATTATAAAGAGCAGTTCTAACTTCCATTTTGGAAGTTAATTACTTGGCATGTACTTGTTAGAAGTAATAACATTGACCTTTTTCTTGATAAGGGATTTGATCACCTTATTATTTGACTAATTATAATTAGTGCAAATAATCCAAAATAACTAAGGTTCTTTTCATCAAGAATAAATAATCATCTTATTGTTTGACTAAAGAAATAATTCAAATAGATAGCATCCAAATATATTACTTTTAGAACTATGCTCAAAACAACAATCTTTTGACACCAAAAAAGTGTTGTAAGAAACTAAGTAGCCACTTGTACATAAAAAAATATAATATTTTCAAAACAACAACAATAACATATCTAGTGGAATCTCACAAATAGGGTCTGCGAAGGGTAAAATGTACGCGAACCTTACCACTACCTCATAGAGATAAAGACTGTTTCCGGAAGACCCTCGTCTCAAAGATATTAGGTCCCAAAAGCAGAAGATACTAGATAAGAAAGACAAAAATGACTAAAGTGGAAAACAAATGATAATATATAAATATAATAAAATAACAAATATAAGACGGACAATAGCAACACAAGATATAAAGATACGATTAATCATACTAACTTACTATAACACAAGGCTAGGCATCATCCTATCCCTCCTCCCCCTTCCCCACCAATCTATTAACCTTCTACCCTAATATGCGATCTTCACTCCTTTCTATATAAGGTATGTCCTCGGTGATATGAAGTTGCTTATATTCTGTTTAATCACCTCCCTCAATACTTTTTTGATCTATCTCTACCCCTCCGCATAACCCTTAAATCCAACCTCTCGCACCTCCTTACAGGAGCATTGACACTTCTTATCTGCACATGCCTAAACCATCACAATCTCTGCACATATCAAATATTCGTATGTTTAAGTATTTTTAAAAATAGTATTTAAAGTAATTAAATTAGAAAAAATATATTGCAAAAATAAAATATAGTTGGGCATATATTTAAGTTTTTAAAAAATTTAATTTTGTGGATAAAAAAGATTTTTCACTTGAAAAAAAAGGTTACAGTAACTTTTTCAACCTTGGAACTTATCTTTAAAAAGTATTGAGTATAATCTTAAATTAAAGTCCTAACTTATACTATACATCACTAGTCCAACATAAACAAATTAAAGGAATAAAATTTTAAATTGCATATTATTATTATTATTATTATTATTATTATTATTATTATTATTATTATTATTATTATTATTATTATTATTATT
>JAABOM020000075.1:4208044-4225714 GCA_011800125.2 Solanum clarkiae | reverse complement strand
GGTGGGAACGACTCTTGATTGCTCCCTCGTTTTCATTTTAATTGTCCATTTTCCCCTTTTTGAGTCCCCCCAACCCAACCCCCCCCCCCCCCCCCTAAAAAAAAAAAAAAAAAGAAGAAAATCTGAATAAGAAGACTAATACTAATTTACCCTTAAGAAACTTTTTTGGAAACTTATTCACTCTTAAAAAAATAATTGTAAGGACTAAGAATAAAAATAGAAAAAATGTAATTAATTTTATAAATTAATAAATAATTTAAAATAATTTTTATAATATTAATAATGTGAACAATTAATATGGGACAGCGAGAATATTTTGTATTACTTAGTGGTCAATGTCCTTCCATTTTTAGTAGAAAATGTAATCCATGGAATTAACCTAACCTACAAGGTATTATTAGAAATTATTAATTAAAAAGCCATTAAGGACAATGGATTATTTTATCTAATTAATGGTTGACACAACTTGGACTTAATCCTATTAAAATTAATAATTTATTATTAGGCGGCAAGGAAGGAAGAACTTGGGAAAATTATTAAGTTAATTAGTTGATGGTACGTATTTTAATCTTCAGTCAACTTGTGTTTACCCTTTTAATCTCTTCAACTATGAATTTCTACAAATTTATTTTAAATTAATAAATGTTAAACCATTCAATATTATATTTGAAATTTCAAAAGATTGCAAGATGGTGGCATCGTGCCCAACATGATTTTTATTACCATTCTCAAAGGGATGATGCTTTCAATGTGATTTATTTTTTTTATTTTTGTAAATTTAAATTCGAGATATCGGATAAATGGAGAACTATTTCATCACAATCTAGATTAGCAAGAGATAAAATATTGAAGTCAATGAGTTGACAAACGTAGTGGTCACTAATTAAAGACGAATGTGGAGAGATGATATCGATTAATATGAACTCATTACTTTTGATGTAGATTTTATAACATATATTAGATATAAGAGAAAGTTATTGAAAACATCTCTAAATTTAGCACAAATTATTGATTTTAACAATCTCAAAATCATTCATCTACTTGACTAACTGAACTTAAATATGCTCCCCTCTCCAATCTGCCACATGACATAGCAAGTAGTCTCAAACTCTTGTAGGAGCATGAGAATCTTAATAAAAATCCGAGAGAATTGTTGAAAATACTTCTTAAGTTGATAAGAATTCAAGGGTGTATTTCACTCATGTTGTAAGATCGGAAGCGTATTTAAGTTTAGTTAGTCAACTAGAGAGATGTAATTAAGACTGCCAATAATTTAAGAACGAAATTAATAATCCATGTCAAAGTTAAGATTGTTTCCAGTACTTCTCTTTAAATATAAAGTATAACTTTTAAATATAACGAGTTTAACGCTTAAAAAATTTTAACGATTGAAATCATACAAATTAAATCTTGAATCAACCTTTTGATAAGTCATAATAATTCCAAAAAAAGTTGTGATGACTCAACAAAAACTTCAGCAGGGTTGACTTTTGTTTGCATGTATCAGTTGGTCAACTGCTTCATTAATTCAAATCCTTTACTACTCCATCAATTCAAGGAGATTAATAAATTTAAAAAAAATACTTAATTATTAATTATCATATTGTAAGTCATCAAAATCTTGACTTTAATTAGCTTAAGTGCGATATCAACTGCTAAAATTCATAATACCATCTATTCAGTAATTTTCGTCACTCAATCATAAGTAATCACCTTTCGAACCATGTAATTGAGGAATAAAAATAGTAAGTACATAATACTCCTTTGATCACATGAACTTTTGATAGAATACAAAAATTTAAGAAAAATAACTTTTGAAGCTACAACAACAATAACAAATCTGGTGAAATTTTAAAAGTGGAATCAGAAGAAGATAAAATGAACTTACCACTACATGATAGAGATAGAAAGACTATTTCTAATAGACCCTCGTCTTAAAAATATCAAGTCCCAAAAGTCGAAAATAAACAATTGAGTAACTATACAATCATGTTATTACAAATAAAATTATAAATTGAAAGTTAAATCATATAGAAAACATAAAATATATATTACTATTATTTCCAGGAATTAAAATCTTTTACCACTTAGAAAAATTACAACTGACCTATAAAATCAGTTCTTCCATGACTCCTTGCCCCCAAAAAACCACATACATATCTAAAATAACAGTGAAAAAAATAATATAAAATAATAGCAAGAGAATTCAATCCAAAATACCTTTAATTTTTGTTTTATTCATAATTAAATATGCTTATCTCCTAACCCCTTTCATTGCTTTGTCTAATCATCTTCTTTAATTTAAATAATGTCAACCAAATTTCAATATTTTTTCCTATACCTACCCCCCATACCCCCCGCCCCAATCACCCCCACCCATCTTATACACATATATCTATTTGTGTGTATAAATACAACTCTAACTTCAGAATTTCATGTAAAATCATTATTAATAGCAAGTATAAAGTGGATTAACTATGGCTGATGAAATTTTTCAAGATGGAGTTTATGGAGAAAGCTTGTGGATTAATTCAACAAAAAATGTATTTAATTTATCATCATCATCATCAACTAATTGTGCATCTTCACTTCTTGATCCAATTATTGGACAATATTTTGCATGGCCAAGAAATGATCAATTATTTTTGGACATGAAAAATAGGTCCAATAATAATGATGATTATATTTCTAGTTCTGATGACTCTATGGTTTTTCAAGAATTACCCAAAAATCACAACTTGTCATCAATGGATTATGATTCTAATCTACAAATTTTGGATGTTCATGGAAATTCTTCTTCACCACCAGATTGGAATCAATCACTGTGAGTAAATCTTGTTTTTTCATCATTTTGTTTTGGTTTCTATTAGAAGATGAAAAGGTTTCCGATGTAGCACCGTTTAACTGAATTTAAAATTTTAAAAAGATAAAGCTTTTTAAAAATTGTGGTCCAATAAATTATAGATAATCCGTCTATTCAATAATAATTGTGCACTATTAACTTGGCAAAGGGTTAAGAAACAATAAATGATAAGGATGATTATAATAGTAAATAATAAATAAATGACTATAATTAATGATAAGGATAAATTAGGAACTAAATATAAAATTATCTCTTAATTTTATAAAGTAAATAATAATTATTGAATATCTATTTTTAATATAGTAGACGAGAGTAATTGTATGACTCTAAAATAAAAAATTATAATTAAATTGGGGTAGGTTGATTGTAGTTTAAAAGTTCAAGGAAGTCATATACTGCCCCTTTGTTTAAATTTACGTTACACATTTTTTTTTTAAATTTATTTTAATGAAAAATGACTTTTTTAATTTAGGAATAATTTGATTTTTAAAGTTCTCATTTTATTTTTAATAAGATGATTTACAGCTCCACAATATTTATAACTTATTTTTATTACTTATTTTGAAAGGCTTTTGTCCTTGGTTAAATTTATACCTAAACAAATGAGATCACATAAAATAGGATGGAGAAAAAATATAAGTTATTACTCCTTTTATCTATTTTTATTATATCATCTCTTGAATATAATTAATATATATTTGGAAAATGACTATAAGCCATAAGTGATAAATTATTCTATCTAAACAAGTAAAAATAAATATCTATTTTTAATATGGTAAACAGAATGAATATTAACAGTAAAGTTTTCTTATTATATTTTTTTTAATCTTGGAATTTTACAGCAATGATTCCATTCTACAAGAAAATCTCAATTCAAGCCAGAATTGTCCTCATCATGATGATTTCAGGAAGAACTTTTCCAACATAATTAGTGAAGATTATTCCTTAATCAAACCAATTATGAACCAGGATTTCACAAATTACTATTCAGACTTGCTTCAAGCATTGTTTGATAGTACTAATCCTCATCAAGATGAACAATCTTTCAACTATGTGTCATCATCATCCACAAATAAAAAGAGACAAAATTTAAATGATTTGACATCTTCTAAGGTAAGTACATCATAGTTTGACGCATTATCATATATTTTAATCTATCATAATACGTAATTTAATTTTTATTTTTATAGTTTGATAGTGAAAAAATCAAAGAATCAACTTATAAACGATCCCGAATCGAGACACCATCACCGTTGCCAACTTTTAAGGTAGTGTACGTCTTTCCTTTTAATTTATGTGAAATTATGAACCTTTTTTTTTTAAATTCCATGTAATATCTTCGTAAATATATTTTGAAATCAATGTAATTTATTTTTTTATAATTACATAAATATTATAATATATTTTGACCTTTATTTAATTGTCAGGTGAGAAAAGAGAAATTAGGGGACAGGATAACTGCCCTCCAACAATTGGTTTCACCTTTTGGAAAGGTAAATACTTAAATCTTTTTTATTTTTTCAATATTTTAAAAAACAATTTTGTTTTATTTTTATACGTCATTTTTAACATATCAAATAAATATACCTTGTTCCATATATATATATATATATTTATTTATTTATTTATTTATTACTCAAATTAATTTCAAAATCTAATACAATAAAATACTAAACATCGATTGATATGAACATTTTAATCAGAAGCGTAGCGAAAATATTAGGTAGAGTTCGATCAAACTCAATAGCTTCAATATAAAATCTGTATTTACCATAAAATTTCATTGAATACGTTTAATAATTATTAAGAAATAAATAAAAATGAATAGAGAGAGTAATTCTTCTTCAAGTTTTTGTTCAATTTTTATTAATTGGAGTTATAATTATTATTTCTCAGACTGATACAGCTTCAGTTCTCCAAGAAGCTATTGAGTACATCAATTTTCTTCATGATCAAGTATTAAATGTAAGTTTAATATTTTTATTTCTATAAAATTATCAAATTAGAAAGTAAATTTTAAATTATAATATAAAATTCCATAATTTCAGGTTTTAAGAACCTCATGTATGAAAAATGGATCAACAACTCAACATCAACAGGTAGGGGAAATTTCAACTCCTAAATTGTTCTTTTTCGCCGTATCGTAAAATATTAAAATCAAACTAAAAAATATATAATTAATTTCATATAATAATAATATTATATTTTTAGAAATCAAAAGTAAAAATTATCGAAACAATTTTTCTTTAATATTGTACCATACCTGCCCATCTTTAATCAACATGAAATATAGATTATGAAATTCGTTTTTCTTACCTTTAATAGAAAAATCATTTTTTTTTATAATTTTAAAAAACTTTGTTTTCTAGAAAAAATATTTTAACACCCATCAAACATAAAAAAAGTTTATTTTAAAAAAATTTCTACCATATACCAAACAACCTATTTGAACTTTTATTTTCCATCTCTCTTCGTTTCAAAACAAGTATTCTTTTATGATTAAAGTTATATAAGATAGTATGATCAAATTTTGACATATCACATGTCATCATTGTATCAATTAGAATCACTTGGAATTTCTACGACGTTATTGTATAAATATTTTTTGCATCGTCAGTTCATAAAAGTCATACTCATTTTTGTTTTTAAAAAATATTGATTACCAATAGGTTAAAAACCAAGAAGGATTATTAAAACAAGATTTAAGGAGCAAAGGATTGTGTTTAGTACCAATATCAAGTACTTTTCCAGTAGCAGCTGAGACTACTATGTATTTTTGGACACCAACATTGGGAAGAACATTCACATAAATCATTCAAGGCGGATTTAGAATTTAAATTATATGAATTTTGAATTGTACATATTAAATGTGTTTTTAAAAGTCAAATATGAAGTTTAATTAGATCGACGTTACTGAATTCTGTTGAATTTGTATGCTTTCATACCCGACCTCCGTCTATGGTCGTAGAGACACCAACCAAAAAGAGGAGAAGATCAAGTATAAATTATCTAAAGGCTATCTTGCTCAGACTCTTCAAGAACGTTGACGCACGTATGTTGGATTAACAAAAAATGTGCTCCCTCTGTTCCAATTTATGTGATACCCTTGGTTTATATTCTGATAGTATAACAAAAAATTTGCATTATCAAATCACTAATTATACATAATTATCCATGAAAAGTAGAAGCATTAACTTGCAAAATAAAACATATTACCTGCTATAACACATTAAAATACATTAATAACGTGAAAAAAAATCCGTAAACTAAATCAATAAATAGGTCAAGTACAAATTACTAAAGATGTTGACACACTCATATCAATAACAACATACCCAGTTAAATTCTACGAGTGAGATCTAGGGAGGGTAAAATGTACGCGGACTCTATCACTACCTCATAAAGATAGAAAAACTTTTTTTGAAAGACCCTCGTCACAAAAAACATATCAGCACCAAAAGCAAAAGATACGAGATATGAGAAAAAAATGACTAAAGTGGAAAGCAAATGATACCATCTAAATAAAATAAAAGCAACAAAATAAAAGACGGACAATAAAAACACAAGACATAAAGACACGACTAGTCCTACTAACTTACTATATCACAAAGCCAGACACCATCCTACCACTACTAGCCTATTAGCCTTCTAACCTAATACGTGACCTCCACAAAAAAATTATTGTACTGTACTATACTATTTTTGGAGGATCCGACGCACACTCAATGAGTTTGTGGTGCAGTAATAGAAAAATCACTTACAGCAGTTCCAATACTAATAATGAATAAGCAAGTGAAGAAGAATTTCTTGATCTGAACACAAAACCAGGTTGTCTAGGATAAGACAATTTTGTTTCATTGCAAAGCATGAAGACAACCTCAGACATCATTGTCTTTCATCTGCAAGTGATTGTACACATAATAGTCCAATTTGGATGCATCTCAAAACTTCACTTGTTTCAGACCAATCCCCTAATGAGGGATCAACAATATCTATAGCTTTGTCATCATTCCAAGATTCCCGCACCTAAAAAGGAAAAAGAAGAGCAACATTAGAATTTATAGTCAGTGAGGGAATCAAATTTTTTGATTAGGGATTCAAGAAAATACAAAAAATGCTTTGAGAAATAAAAATAAGAAGCTCGAACCATTTCTTCTGACTCTGTTTCAAATTCGATAATATTGTTTGATCGTATATTTCATTATAGAGGGGGATCCTTGGAGCAACTGTTAAAGTTATTGCCATGTGATCAGCAAGTCACAGGTTCAAGCCTTGGAAACAAACTCTTGTAGAAATGCAAGGTAAGCTGCGTAGAATAGACCCTTGTGGTCAGGCTCTTCTCCGGACCTTGCGCATAGCAGAAGCTTTAGTGATCTGTATATTTCATTATAGTTTTATGATTCAGAGTATCCTTTCCTATTTGATCCCTTTAAATTTCATATTCGAAGTTGCGATCGGATCTATTCATTAGACCCTTGCGGTCAGGATCTTCTCCAGACCCTACGCACAGCGGGAGCTTTAGTGATCTGTATATTTCATTATAGTGTTATGATTTAGAGTATCCTTTCCTATTTGATCCCTTTAAATTCTATATTCGAAGTTGCGATCGGATCTATTCATTAAAAAGAATAGACTCGATTCGTGTTAGCTTCAATTTGGTCACCGCAAAATATCCTAGCAGTTCTGAAATCTGGTATGTTCGGGTGCATTGAAGCATCTAGTAAAACATTGATGGATTTTAAATCTCTGTGTATGATTCTTACTCGAGAGTCGTGGTGAAGATATGACAATCCTTGATCATTTTCTCCAATCCAACTGCGACCCTTTGGTTTTATCTGCAACAGGCGATATAACATTCATAGATAAGAATTACATTCAAAGTAACATACCCAATTATTTACACAAACTGGACCAAAGATAAAACTATCCAGCCCTTTGTTTGACAAGTATTCATAGATCGACATTTTCTCTCCTCTTTGTATACAACATCCTAGAAGCTTCACAAGATTTCTGTGTTGTACTCTTGCGATTAACGTTACTTCATTCTTGAATTCCTCCACTCCTTGCCCTGAATTTTTCCAAAGTCTTTTGACAGCTATCTCTTGGCCATTGTTTAGTTGACCCTAAAATCAAAAGGAAACATTTTGTTCTCAACTAAATATTGGCTCAATAAACGGGCAAGAAGTTAGTCAAATATCGGGAGGTACCTTATAAACACTGCCAAAGCCTCCTTCTCCAAGTTTGTTATGTTACAGACCGGCATCTGTAACCGTGAAGGACCATATAAAGCGTACATGCCGGCTTGTTTTAAGCTGCCATGGGGAGGGGGACGACATTAGCAATAAGGCGTTCTGCCCTAGTTGCATTGGCTTGGCTGAGTTAGGTATGCCGACCCGATTAAGTTTGGGGAGCTTGTCGCTTGTCTTGGACATAACGATGAAGGGAGCCGGAGCATACTATAGGTACAACTGGTCGGGAGCTATTGCCGCTTCCCTGATGAGCCCATGGCAGGGCAAAAACAGTCGGTACGCTATAAGGTCAGGCTGGTATGGGGCGGTATGGGATGCCTCCATACGCCGCATGGGCGCAGTGCTGCGCGCCAAGACTCTAGGCTTGTGACAGTTAGCATCAGAGAAATCATTAGTGGAAGAAATGATAGTGCTTAGATCGAAGATTAGCACATCTACATTTTCACTTCCATCCATATCATTGCCTCTTGAAGAGTTCTCATAGTAAGCTATGTTCTTTTTCAAACTAATCAAACTGGTTAACTGATCCTCCTTATCTGTACAAGAAGTAACCCACTATTGTAAATGGAAGAGCCAAGATTTCACCAAGGGGATTCAAAAAAGTAAATGCGCGAAGAAATTAAGGGAATTCAGATGATAATTGTTCATACAGTGTAATTTTTGATGAAGGGGATTCAGATGAACCTCTCGTCATGAGTATATATTTAGGTGTCACTCTTTAAGAATTATAAGGAATATATAATTGTTAAGAAATATATCCTTTACCACTTCTCGTTTTCCGTATTAACAAACTAGCAAACGAGAGAACAATGAGTATTGCAGCAACACTCGTGGCCAACCCACTAGTATGATTTTTTGGGAATCTTGAGTTAGAACCTCGTGCAGCACCAGAGTCTGTGGGCTCACACCCATAAAAAACTGCCGAAATTGCCTGTTTCAGCTTCTTTGGATCCATAAAATCCTACCAGGCCTCCGCCAACGCCATGGGCTACCTGGGCCTCTTGCCAGGCTCGTTGCCGACTCACTCGTATGATTTTTTGGGAATATTGCACTAAAACCCTGTGCAGTGCCAGAATTCATGGTCTAACACCCATAAAAAATTGCCAAAATCGCTTGTTTCGGCTTCCTTGACCCATAAAATCCTACCAGGCCTCCACCAATGCCGCCAGGACACCTGGTCTGCTTGCCAGGCTCATGTCCGAACCACTCGTATGATTTTGTAGGATTCTTGCGCGGGAACCCCATGAACTCCAGAATCCGTGGGCTAACATCCATAGAAAATTGCCAAAATCACCTGTTTCAGCTTCTTTGGCCCATAAAATCCTACCAAGCCTTCGCCAATGCCACCAGGCCACCTGGGCTGCTTGCCAGACTCGTTATTGACCCACTCATATAATTTTTTGAGAATCGTGCTGAAACCCCATGCCGCGCCAGAATTCGTGGGGCTAATACCTACAGAAAAACTGTGGAAATCGTCTATTTCAGCTTCCTTGGCCCACAAAATCCTACCAGGCCTCAATCAATGCTGATGGGACACCTGGGCCACTTTTCAGGATTTTTGACGACCCTCTCGAAAGAAATCTTGCACCGAAACCCTGTGTAATGCTAGAATTCATTGGCTAACACCTAAAAAAAACTATCGAAATTGCCTGTTTTGGATTCTTTGGTCCATAAAATCCTACCGCCAATGCCGTCAGGCAACCAGGGCCGCTTTCTAGGCTCGTTGCCAACCCACTCATATGATTTTTCAGGAATATTACATCCGACCCCATGTAGCGCCAAAACCCGTGGAGTAACATCAATAGAAAACTGCCAAAATCCCCTATTTCCGCTTCATTGGCCAAAAAAATCCTACCAGGCCTCCGCCAACGAAGCTTGGCCACCTGGGCCACTTGCCAGGCTCTTTGTCGACCCACTCGTATGATTTTTTTAGGAATCTAATGCTGGAACCTCGTGTAGCGCCAAACTCTGTGGGCTAGCACCTACAGAAAACTGACGAAATCGCTTGTTTCAGCTTCTTTGGGCCATAAGACCCTATCCAACCTTCGCCAATGCCGTCGGCCCACCTAGGCTGCTTGCCAGGCTCAATACCAACTCGTTCATTTGATTTTTTTGGAGTCTTGCATCGAAACCCCATGCAACGCCAGAATCCGTGGGCAAACACCCATAGAAAACTTCTGAAATCGCTTGTTTTGGCTTCCTTAGCCCATAAAATCCTACTAGGCCTCCCCCAACATTACCTCACCACCTGGTCCATTTGCCAAGATCGTTGCCGACCCACTCGTATGATTTTTCAGGAGTCTTATGCTGGAACCCCGTGAAACGCCAAAATCCGTGGGTAACACCCATAGAAATTATCGAAATCACATATTTTGGTTTCCTTGGCCCATAAAATCCTACTGGGCCTCCGCCAAAGCCGCCAAGGCACCTATGCCGCTTGCTGGGCTCGTTGCCGACCCACTCGTATGATTTTTCAGAAATCTCGCGCCGGATCCCCATGCAGCACCAGAATTCGTGGGCTACCAGCATGGAAAACTGCCAAAATCACCTTTTTTGCCTTCCTTGGCCTATAAAATCCTACCAGGCCACCACCAACGCCGTAGAGCCACTTGGGCCATTGCCAGAATCGTTTCCAACCCACTCGTATGATTTTTCGAGTATCTCGCGCTTGACACCCATGCGGCGCCAGAGTTTGTGGGCTAACACTCACGAAAAACTGCTGCGATTGCCTGTTTCGCCTTCCTTGAACTATAAAATCCTACCAAGCCTCAGCTAACAACGCCGGGCCACCTGGGCCACTTGCCGGGATCGTGCCCAACCCACTAGTATGCTCTTTTGGGAATCTCGCGCCGGACCCCCATGCATCACCAGAATCCATGGGCTAATACCCACGGAAAACTGCCGGAATCGCCTGTTTCGCCTTCCTTGTCCTATAAAATCCTACCAGGCCTTTGCAAATGTCGCCGTGCCACCTGGGATGATTGCTAGACTCGTTGTGGATCCACTCATATGATTTGTCAGGAATCTCGTGCCGGACCCCATGCAGCGCCAGAATTCTTGGGCAAATACAAACAGAAAACTACTAAAATCGCCCGTTCGCTTTTCTTGGCCCATAAAATCCTACCAGACCTCCGCTAATGCCACCGGGCCACCTGGGAAGCCTGATAGGATCATTATTGACCCACTTTATGATTTTCAGGAATCCTGCACCGGAACCCCATGCAGCACCAGAATCTGTGGTCTATTACCCACAAAAACTGCCAAAATTGCATTTTTCGCCTTCCTTGGCCCATAAAATCCTACTAGGCCCCCGCCAATGCCGTCGGGCAACCTGGGCCGCTTGCTGGGATGATGACCGACCCATTCGTATGATTTTTCGGGAATCTTGCACCGAAATCCATGCAGTGCCAGAATTCATGGGCTAACACCCACGAAAAACTGCCAAAATCGCCTGTCTCGCCTTCCTTGGCCCATAAAATTATACCTGGCCCCCATCAACATCGTTGATCCACCTGGACCACTTCTTGGGCGCTTGCTCGACTCACTCATATGATGTTTTGGGAATCTTGCACCGGACCCTCATGCAGCGCTAGAATCCATGGGCTAACACCCACGAAAACTTCCGAAATCACCTGTTTCGCCTTCCTTGGCCCATAAAATCCTATCGGTCCCACACCAACGCTGCCGAGCCTCCTAGGCCACTTGCTGGGATCATGGCCGACCCGCTCGTACGAATTTTTGAGAATTTTGCATCGGACCCCATGCAGCGCCAGAATTCGTGGGCTAACACCTACGGAAAACTGCTGAAATCACCTGTTTCACCTTCACTGGGCCACAAAATCCTACAAGCCCGCGCCAATGCTGCCGGGCCACTATGGGACACTTTCCGGGCTCGTGCTCAACCTACTCCTATGAGTTTTCAAGAATCTTGCACCGGACCCCACGCTGCGCCAGAATTCGTGGGCTAACACCCATGTAAAACTGCTGAAATTGCCTCTTTCGCTTCCTTGTCCAATAAAATCCTACCAGGCCCCCATCAATGCTGTCGGGCCTCTTGGGATGCTTTTTGATCTCATGCTCGACCCATTCGTATGATTCTTTTGGGAATTTTACGTTGGATCCCCATGCAGCGCCAGAATCCGTGGGCTAATACCCACGGAAAACTGCCAAAATCGCATATTTTGCCTTCCTTAGTCCATAAAATCCTACCAGGCTCCCGCCAATGTCGCCAGGCTACCTGGGATGCTTGCTGGGCTCATGGACTACCCACTCATATGAATTTTTGGAAATATTGCATCGAAACCCCATACAACGTCAGAATCTGTGGGCTAACACCCACGAAAAATTGCCAAAATTGCCTTTTCGCCTTCCTTTGCCCATAAACTCCTATCAGGCCCCCACCAATGCCGCCTAGCCTCTAGGCCATTTACCAGACTCATGACCGACCCACCCATATGATTTTGCATGAATCTTGCATCGATCCCCCATGCAGCACCAGAATCTGTGGGCTAACACCCACGAAAAACTGCCAAAATTGCTTGTTTCGCCTTCATTTGCACATAAAATCCTACTAGGCCCCCGCTAATGCCATTGCCAACCTGGGCCACTTGTCGGGATTATGGCTGACCCACTCATATGAGATTTTGGGAATCCTTCGCTGGATCCCCATGCAGCACTAGAATCCATAGGCTAACACCCATGTAAAACTACCGAAATCGCCTGTTTCGTCTTCCTTGGCCCATAAAATCCTACTAGGCCCCTGCCAACGCATCCGGGCCACCTAGGCCACTTGCCAGGATCGTTCCCAACCCACTCGTATGATTTTTTGAGAATCTTCCGCTGGACCCCCTATGCAGCGCCAAAATCCATGGGTTAAGACCCATAGAGAACTGCCGAAATCGCCTGTTTCGCCTTCCTTGGCCCATAAAGTCCTATCAGGCCCCCAACAATGCCAACAGGCTATATGGGCCACCCTACCGGGCTCATGGACGACCCAATCATATGAATTTTTGCGAATCTTGCGTCGGAACCCAATGCAACACTAGAATCCTTGGGCTAACAACCACGAAAAATTGCTGAAATCGTCTGTTTCACCTTCCTTGGCCTATAAAATCCTACCAGGCCTCGCTAGTGTCATCGGGCAACCTAGGCCACTTTATGGGCTCATGGATGACCCAATCTTATCATTTTTTAGGAATCTTGCGTTGGTCCCCCATGCAGCGCCAGAATCCGTGGGCTAACACCCTCGGAAAACTATCGAAATCGCCTATTTCACCTTCTTTGGCCTATAAAATCCCACTAGGCCCCCGCTAACGCCGCCGGGCCTCCTGGACCGCTTGCCGGACTCATAGCAACCCACACATATGATTTTATAGGAATCTTGCACTGGATCCCCAGGCAGCGCCAGAATCCGTGGGTTAACACCAATGAATGCCAAAATCGCCTGTTGCGCCTTCCTTGGGTCATAAAATCCTATCAGGCCCCCGCTAATGCCGCCGGGAAACCTGGCCCACATTCCAAGCTGGTGGTTGACCTATTCGTATGATTTTTTGGGAATCTTGCGCCGGCCCTCATGCAGCGCCAGAATCCTTGTGCTAACACCCATGGAAATCTACCGAAATTGCCTTTTTCACCTTCTTTGGCCCATAAAATCCTACCAGGACCCTACTTATGCTGCCGCTGCGACACTTGGGACACTTGATAGGATCGCGGCTGACCCACTTGTATGAGATTTCCGGAATCCTGTACAGAACCCCCATGCAACGCTAGAATTCGTGGGCCAACACCTATGGTAAACTATCAAAATCGCTTGTTTAGCCTTCCTTGGCCCATAAAATCCTACTAGACACCCCCCAATGCAGCTGAGCCACCAAGGCCACTCGTAGGCTTGTGCCTGACCTACTCGTATGAGTTTTTGGGAATCTTGCGCTGGACCCCTATGAAACGCCAAAATCCTTGGGCTAACACCCACGCAAGCTGCCGAAATCGCCTGTTTCGCCTTCCTTGGCCCATAAAGTTCTATCAAGCCCCCGACAATGCCGACTGGCCACCCTGCCTGGATCATGGCCGACCCAATTGTATGCGTTTTTGGGAATCTTGTGCTGCGCCCCCATGCAACGCTAGAATCCGTGGGCTAACACCCACAGAAAACTGCCGCAATCGCCTGTTTTGCCTGGCTTGGCCCATAAAATTCTACCAGGCCCCCGCCAATGCCACCGAGCCACCTGGGCCGCTTTTTGAGCTCGTGGCCAACCCAATCTTATTATTTTTCAGGAATCTTTTGCCTGTCCCCCATGCAGCACCAGAGTCCATGGGCTAACACCCATGGAAAACTGCCAAACTTGCCTCTTACGCCTTCCTTGGCCCATAAAATTCCACCAGGCTCCTGCCAACGCTGCCGGGCCACTTGTGCCACTGGACGGCCTCGTGACCAACCCATTCGTATGAATTTTTGGGAATCCTGCATCAGACCCCCATGCAACGCCAGAATCCATGGGCTAAAACCCACGGAAATGTGCCGAAAATGCCTGTTTCGCCTTCCTTGTCCCATAAGATCCTACCAGACCATGCCAATGCTGTCGGGGCACCTGGGCGCTTGCCAGGCTCATACCTGTCCCACTATTATGTTTTGTAAGGAATCTTGCACCGGAACCCTATGAACAGTAGAATTTGTAAGCTAACACCCACGAAAAACTATCAAAATTGCCTGTTTCACCTTCCTTGACCCATTTATTCCTACATGGCCCTCGCCAATGCCATCGGGCCACCTAGGCTGCTTGCCAGCTTATGACCAACCCAATCGTAAAAACTTTCAAAAATCTTATGCTAGACTACCATGTAGCGCTATAATCCGTGGGCTAACACCCATGAAAAACTGCTAAAATCGTCTGTTTTGCCTTCTTTGGCCCATAAAATCCTACCATGGCCCTGCTAGTACTGCTGGGCCACCAGGGCCGCATGCCAGGCTTGTGGCCGACCCACTTATATGATATTTTAGGAATCTTGCATCGTAACCCCATGCATCATCAGAATCCATGGGCTAACACCCAAGAAAAACTAGCAAAATTGCTTGTCTCGTCTTTCTTGGCCAAAAAATTATACTGGGCTTGTTCCCGACCCACCCGTATGATATTTTGGAAATCTTGCACAGGACCCCCAGGCAGCGCCAGCTGTGGGATAACACCCACAAAAAATGTTGAAATCGCCTGTTTCGCCTTCCTTGGGCCATAAAATACTACTAGGCCCCCGCAATGCTGCCGGGCCACCTAGGCCGCTTGCCGGGCTCGTGGACGACCCACGCGCATGATTTTTTGGGACTCTTTGCCCGGAACCCTAGGTAGCACCAGAATCCGTGGGCTCACCCACAGGAAATGGCCGGAATCTCCTGTTTCGCCTTCCTTGGGCCATAAAATCCTACCAGGCCCCTCCCAACGCCACTGGGCCACCTGGTCCGCATGTCGTGCTCGTGGAATACCCACCTGTATGATTTTTTGGGAAACTTTGCTTGGAATCCCAGACAGCGCCATAATTCGGGGGCTAACACCCATGAAAAATTGCCGAAGTCGCCTGTCTCACCTTCCATGGGCAATAAAATCCTACCAGGCCCCCGCTAATACTGTTGGGCCACCTAGGCCGCTTACATGGCTCATGGACAACCCACCCGTTTGATTTTTTGGGAGTATTTCCCCAGAACCGCAGGCAACACCAGAATCCATGGGCTAATACCAACGAAAAATGGCCAGAATTGCCCGTTTCGCCTTCCTTAGGCCATAAAATCCTTCCTGGCCCCTGCCAATGCCACCGGGCCACCGAGGCTACTTGTCGGGCTCGTAGATCACCCACCCATATGATTGTTTAGGAATATTTTCCTGGAAACCCAGGCAGTGCCAGAATCCATGGGCTAACACCCACGAAAAATGGAAGAAATTACCTGTTTCGCCTTCCTTGGGCCATAAAATCCTACCAGGCCCCCGCTAACGCTGTCAGGCCACTTGGGCAGCTTGGCGGGCTCGTAGCGGACCCAACCACATGATTTTTCAGGAATATTCGCTCGGAACCCCAGGCAGTGCCAGAATCCATGGGCTAACACCCACGAAAATGGCCGAAATCGCCTGTTTCGCCTTCCTTGGGCCATAAAATCCTACCAGGCCCCCGCCAACACCACCAGGCCACCTTGGCAGCTTGCCAGGTTCGTGGCCGACCCACCAGTATATTATTTCAGGAATCTTTGCCTTGAACCCCAGGCAACGCTAGTATCCGTGGGCAAACACCCATTGAAAATGGCCGAAATCGCTTGTTTTGCCTTCCTTAGGCTATAAAATCCTACCAGGCCCCAGCCAACGCTGCAGGGCCACCTGGGTCGCTTGTCGGACTCGTGGATGACCCACCCATATGATATTTCTAGAATATTTGCCAGGAACGCCAGGCATCACCAGAATCCTTAGGTTAACACCCCCGAAAAAAAGCCAAAATCGCTTGTTTCGCCTTCGGTGGGCCAGAAAATCCTACTAGCCCCCCGCCAATGCCGCCGGGCTACCTGGGCCACTTATTGGGCTTGTGGCCGACCTACCCAATATTTTTTTATGGAATCCTTGCCCGGAACCCCAGGAAGCGCCAAAATCCATGGGCCAACACCCCTCAAAATTACAGCTTTCTTGGGCCATAAAATCCTTCTAGGCCCCCGCCAGCGCCGTCGGGCCACCTTGGATGCTTTCTAGGCTCGAGGCCAACCCAGCGCTATGATATTTCTAGAATCTTTACTCGGAACTCCGGGCAGCGCCAGAATGTGTGGGCTAACACCCATGAAAAATGGCCAAAATTGCCTGTTTCGCCTTCCTTGGGCCATGAAATCCTACCAGGCCCCCGCTAACTCAGACGGGCCACCTGGGCCACTTGCTAGGCTCGTGGACAACCCACCCGTATAATTTTTCGAGAATCTTCACCATGAACACCAGCCAGCGACAGAATCCGTGGGCTAACACCCACGGAAAATGGCCAAAATCGCATGTTTCGCCTTCCATGGGCCATAAAATCCTTCCAGGCCCCCGCCAATGATGCCGGGCCACCTAGGCTTCTTGTGTCATGCCCTAAAGTCCCGTAGGGCGGACCGGCACCCGTTGCCGATAAGGCCCGGGAGAACCAACCAGTAACTATACCCTTACTGCACGTTTCTACCTTTAGAATGCCTTAAAATAGTAAACAAATGATAATAAGCTAAAGGAAATGCATATGACTAGGCCGTTGGGGCCACAGTGTCTAAAGTACGAGACATGACTTTTACTCTTACTGTGCATAGTCTACAAAGCCTCTAAATAAAGAGAAAACATCTGAAAAGGGTCGGGACAGGCCCTGCCTCAACTAACTGTACAATATAAACATAAGCTCTAGACATATACAAAGCCCTGAAGCAACCTGGAGCTTGATGACAGCAACTGGATATCCTGTACTCCTACTGGGCTGATTTATTTGCACCTGTACCCGCAGCATGAAATGCAGGTCCCCCGTAAGGGACGTCAGTACGAGATAATATACTGAGTATGTAAGGTAGGATATACTATA
>JAABOM020000075.1:4194386-4207944 GCA_011800125.2 Solanum clarkiae | reverse complement strand
ACCTTTAGTTTTCAATAATAAATCGCTTTACAATGTAATATATTTCCATTCTTCATGTATGATTATATATAATCTATTAGTACACACGACATCACTAATTTTCTTTAAATATTAAAATTAATGATGTATGTCAAAAGAAATGTGTGGATACAAATAATCTAGATTAAGATTAAGGGAAAATAAATTAGGTCTAATCCTATTTCTTTCTTTTTGACTTGAAGTCAATTGTAAAAGCAACTAAA
Organism: Solanum clarkiae; assembly: GCA_011800125.2. Classification (NCBI taxonomy): domain Eukaryota; kingdom Viridiplantae; phylum Streptophyta; class Magnoliopsida; order Solanales; family Solanaceae; genus Solanum; species Solanum clarkiae. Next base: position 4,207,702 of record JAABOM020000075.1, on the reverse strand, counting down.
AATTATATTAAATCTTGAAAGTAAATTAAGCAACTAATTAATATCTAAGAACTAAATATCAAACGTTAGAGAGAGATATTATCTATTTAGAACATGAAATAACTTGTTATAAATAAGGGTGTTTATGGATCGGTTTGGGTCAATTATTAATTAAAATTTAATTAATTTAATTAGTTTTAATTATTAAAACTAAATTAAAATCAAATAGAATATATATTTATTGATTTACTTTTTTAAATAAGAAATTTTATTAATTACTCAAAACAATTACACTCGGCCTATTGCTTAAGTCTCAGTACAACAAATAAAAGCAATCTATCGGACCATCTTTGCCACAGGCCTATAAGGACCTCTATAACATGTCCTTTTTGTAGGATTTTCTAAAATGTTTCCCCCATCCAATTGGTCTTTGTCTGAAAATGTTGCTGCCATGGGAAAATTTGGCTCTTCGCCTTCTTCTTCTCTAGATCACAAATCATCTTCCTTTATACTTTGTCTTCCTTTGTTTATCAGCTTTCAAAGTGAGTCTTTCATATTTTGTAATTTTTATCTATTCCTTTTTTGTCATATGTTTTCTTTTGACTTTATTTTTGTCCTCACTTGTACTCACCGGTTCCATGGGATCCTTATCGGCATTTTGTTGATGGATGTTGTGTGGTGGCTAGAATCTTCTTCATTTGGTAATCTCTGATCATGATTCATATCCTCTTTCTTTCCTTTTGTTCTTACTGGCTTTCTTTCTGTAGGAGGTGCTGAAGTAAAGTGCATGGAAAGCTTTATTCTACCGTTACATAAAGTGTCGAGGTCTTCTACCAGGTTACACATATTCGAAATGTCCCCAGATCTTCTCATTTTACCGAGTTCTGTTGTTGGCTGACTAGAATACGCTAGAGAATATTTCACTTTTTTGTCGTCGAAAAAAGCCATTGTAAATATTATTTCTGTGAAAACTATATGCTTAGCCTCTTATGCCTCTTTATCCATTGATATGTGATACTCGGATGTAAGGGGATTTTAGTTTATTACCATTTATAATCTTTCTTTCTGCTATATCCATGCTGGTACGATTTGTAAATCTTTGTCCTTTTTTATTTATAGCTCTTTTGGCTAGGTAGTCCTCTAATTGATTCTTTTGAAACTTATGAATCTTGTGTTGCATGTATTCTTTGATTTCTATTACCATATCCGCAATCATCCAAGGTGTTGCCCACTCCCCTTCTAGAACCTTCCACATTTAGCATAGAATTTGCTTGCATGATTAACTTGTTATACTGATTGTATTTACAATGTCTGCATGCTTCTAGAATGGTCTTTGTTTCTGTAACTATGTTAGTAGATATGTCCATTATAGCACAGTCAACACCAATCCAATCCCTCTTTTGATCCGTCAAGCAAAAAGCATAGGAACTTAGGCATGAATTTCCTCTTGAATCTCTATCCGTATTATACTTAATCCATCTTATGGGTGAGAATTCCCACCATACTTTCTTTCATCTTATCTTATGTATGTACTGGTCTACAGAATTTATCATATCTGGCCAAGTAGCCATAGATGTCAAATGTGGCAACCTCACTTGGATGAATATTTGCATATATCTAGTCACATTATAAATGATTCTTGTTATTGAAGTGTTCTTTCCTTCAGACTTTCTCCTATTCCTTCTTCTCCATAGCTCCCACATAATAAAGTTTGGAATAGCTCTATAAGTGATTTTTAACTTACTTAATACTTGCACCCCACCATAGCATAATAAATTTCGCTAAACGACAAGCCTTGAAAGTTTAGACCTGCAAAAGAACAAAATAGGACCACGCCCTATTAGCGATAAATTATTTTAAGAAGACATTAGACATTATCTCCTGTGCAGGTCTCTCACAACACCAGCATCTGGAAGGACCTTGTAAGCCCTATCTTCTTAGTCTATCATCCACAGGGACATAAATTTACATATCCTCCATATCATAAATGCCACTTTGAAGGGTACCCCTTTGATTCAAATCCTCTTGTAAATGGTGTTCTTCTCATCCTTGTGTCTAATGTATTTCCAAACAGACTTAACTGGAAAACTTTCTTCTGCCTCCAGTGTCCACCAAGATTTATTCTTTCCTTTATCCATCCTAAGAAGTTTAATTTGACCCAAAATATGGTTTGCCAGGTCTTTTGCAATTAAGTCCTTTATAATCTGAACAATTCATTTCGAATCGTAATGTTGCCTACTATAACCCCCAAATAGGTAAGCCAACCTAAGATTTTAAAATTAACTTAAAATAATTTACACAATATAGATAATAATGAAAAGTGGAAGAAATAACAAAGTACCCAATAAGTATGGATAAAAGCATAGATATACAATACGATACAAAATATGCTAAGTGCCCGAAGTAATCGAAAGACAAACTAACACTAGAATCGAACCCCAGAACCTAGTATCTCCATATATTGAAGCTACTAAGTACCAAAGTTGATATATACAAATAAGTACAATACTGATTTTGAATGTCTGACAAGCAAAATATAGTCAAATAATGAAAAAGGAACGTGGCAAGTCTTTAAATGTCAGGAGCTTACCACTATTTGAATCGGCAACAACTATGGGTGATTAGGTGCGTATTGAGGGTGACTCAAACTAGGGTCTGCACAAAAAAGATGCAGAAGTGCAGTATGAGTACCAAAATATGGGGTATTTGATGTGCCGCCAAAATACGATAATTTTAAAGCTTTAAACTTAGAATTTTGTGTGATATCTAAGCAATGTTAGTAGGTTTGATGTGTTTATAAATTGATTTTGCAGGATTAAAGGAGTTGGAGAATATTTGCATTGATTTAGGCAAGTTTCAGCGTTTTGATGTTTTACGAGACCATCTATGAGTTGTGATTTAGTCCACGAGCCGCAGATGGGTTTCGTAAACCTGATCCAGTTAAGGGTCAGTTTTCTAAAGTATAGACTACGTGTTACTTGGATGGTTCATGCTTTGTTTGACGGCTCATATATCAGTTCGTGCTTTGAGGCCCAGAGATTTTTCATAATTACTGATTGTTAGTAGGATGGAAGCACTTACAGTCCGTAAGTAATTTTATAGTCTGTAAAAAGTAATTCGTATGATGAAGGAAGATTTTGAGAATGCTGCTTACGAAGTCAGTCCACGGGCCATGAATGCATCTACAACTCATAACTTTGTTCATGAAAAGCTTCGATTTCAATTTTCCTAATCTATTTAGGAATTAAATTTCTTTAATTTTATAAATAGGGATTTTAGGTAATTTTTGACTTACAGAACTCTAGACGTCATATTATTACGTTGTTTAAGAGTAATCTTGGAGATTTCATGTGGATAACTTTTGATCTTATTTTTGGTTATAATATTGTAATCTACGCGAAAATTTTGGATTTCATGTTCTTCGATTCTTCGTTGTAAATGTTTAATTATTCAAATTGATAACATGATTCTTTCACATACAATGAACATGAGTAGTTAAATCCACAACTAGGATTGTGGAAGCCATGAAGAACAATGATAAAACTAAATAATTTGTAATCCTTAGAAAGTGTGCATGCATTTATTATTTATCTCTTTATTTTGATTGCTTTTTAACGGTTGCAAACATTAGAACTCGCCTTATTCTTACTTGCCGGACCAAATGAGGTAATGAATGAGAAAAGGGATAGATAACAGGATTTGACATGAGCTCACTCGTGTAATCAACTTGATTGGACCAAAGGATGATTGTACAAGGACAAGGTAAGGGTTAATAATACGACACCCGTAGATAGACCAAGTTGCATAGTGAAATTTCCGTAGTTCCCGGACCAAGGAATTAAGTGAACATAACTTACCAGTTCTGCATGCTACACAGTAGAAAATATTATATTTATGAGGTTATACTACGTTAGAATTTATGAAAAACACAATAGCCTAGTACGTCTCTTACTGAATTAACAATACTTGCATTGACTGAGATTTTAGTTTAGGATTAAATTATTGCTTTTACGTTAAAACTTTCTTTTTTTGAAGTAGTCAATTAATTCATCTTAATTGCTTTAATTACTCCAAGTCTAGACCATATTCCTCGTGGGATTGACCCTAATTGTTGTTAGGTTCTATATTTGAGTAGCAACCACTTAAATCTTATTTGGGAGGTGTAATTTGGGTATGATCAAATTTTTGCGTCGTTGCTGGGGAATACAATTGTTAGATTGATTTTTTAGGGTGATTGGAGTGTTAATCCTTATTTCCTCTCTTTATATTTTTATTGTTTTTATTTTTCTTGCAGCATATAGATGTAGTATATGCCCCATATTCGCAGTCAAGGCATTCCCTTGACTCCATTTAATCCAGATATTTAGAGAATGTTGAGAAAAAAGGCTCAAGATAACGCCAATAATACTGCAATGATGTGTTCAACCTGAATAATTAGAACCCACCACTACCACTGGTGGCGGACAGTCAACTACCACAAGATCAACAAGCAGTAGAAAATGGGTGGAATGCTTACAGACTTGATCCTACGACAGTGGATGTCACAGGAGCAATGGTGTTACCTCCCCTACCAAAAGATACAAAGTTCATCATATCTAGTAGGTTACTACAGATGTTGCAGCATAGAGGGTTGTTCTTAGGCCTACCAACAAAGGATTCACATGACCATCTAAGCAATATTGCCTTTATCTGTGTTATTTGAGCGATTACCTAATAATTCTATAAGCGCTACATGAGAGTGATTCACTAAGTTCTTGAGAAGTGTTCCAAACCACAATATCACTGACGAGTCTTTAGGGAAAATCTTCTGTCGAGCATTAGATGATAATTTCAAAGTGGTGTCCAACACTATAAACTGGAGGATCATTCCCGGACTGCATTTTCATAGATGTAGCTCAAGATTTAAGAAAGTAGTCAAGACTAATCGTGCATAGGGCATAAGAGATAAATCAATAACTAAGAGCTTTTTCGCAGTGAGTACAAATCTAGAGCAGGCTAAAATCAATGAGGAAGTGTTGCAACAGTTAGCTCGAATTAGTAATAATGTTGGGCTACTGATGAAGCAAAATCAGGAGCGGGTGAATGCAGTTAATCATCAACCACCAAGAGCACCCATTTATGAGGAGCTGTGTTATAAGGAGGACACTTGTTTTTTGACAAACCATATGGGGGATTTCCGGAACAACTTCCAAGAGTCCAACCAGGACAATGTCACCAAGGTCAAGGGAATCAATTAGAACTTTAATAGGGACAATGCATACAGGGATAACAACTGAGGTGGATATTACGGTTGCAATAGGGGACAAGATCAAGATGGTAATTGGGCTCACAAAGATTGATATCGAAATGGTCCATATGTGCAACCACACAATTATTATTTTGGGACTGGTAGCTCACACATTGAGGAGATGTTTGATAGGTTGTTGAAGAAAATAGTTGCACAAGATGAGATTTTAAAAGGGATGAAAGCTGACATATCAGGGATTAATCAAAATATTGAGTCTCATTCTGTGGCCATTAAATAGTGAGAAATAACGTGTTCAAATGTCAGCTCAGTTGAATCAGCACCAGAAGGGTATATTGTCAAGAAACATGGTACAAAATTCGAAGAATGATGGACAATGCATGACAATGACAACATGAGGTGGTAAGTAGACAATCGACCTACCAATGGAGGTAGTTGATGATGTGGTCAGTGAGAAGGTAGTAGAGAACTAGAATACAGAGACTAGAGGTGACAAAGACATGAATGTGGAGAGTTATAAAGTAATAACACCCAGGAAGTTGAAACCCATACCAAGGCCTTCACCACCTTTCCCTTAGAGGCTCAAAAAGAAGAATGAGGAGAGGAAGTTTCAAAATTTCATCTCCATGTTGAAGCAACTATCTATTAATATCCCTCTCATTAATGCATTGGAGCAAATACCTAGGTACGCCAAACTCATGACAGATCTAATGACTAAAAAGCGGATAATGAGTCAAGGGTTTGCTCATGATCTTCACCGTTGTGGATCTATTTCAACAAGGTCCTTAATACAGAAAAAGGAGGATCCCGGAGCATTCACTATACCTTGCACCATCGGAGTCTTCAACTTTACAAAGGAATTATGGAACTAAGGAGCCAACATCAAATTAATGCCTCATGGAATGTTCAAGCAGTTGGGCTTAGGAGCCCCCACGTCGACTATGATGTGGTCGTTGATGGCAGATAGAACTCTATGAAGAAGCCTGTGGGGATACTCTATGGCCTTCTAGTCCGAGTTGAGAATTTCATATTTTCCATCGACTTTATGATACTTGATTGTAAAGTTGACTTCAACGTCCCAATCATCTTAGGAAGGTCCTTCCTAGCCACCAAGTGAGTACTAGTGGACATAGAGTTGGGCCAACTCAAATTTAGATTGAATAATGAAGAGGTTGTCTTCAATGTTTTCTGGTCCATGAAGAGGTTTGATGATTTAAATGTTGTCTCTATTATTGAAAATATTGATGAAGTTTAACTTAAGGTACCAATCGAGGAAAGGTTGGATGTCGAAACTCTTGAGGCTGTATTGATAAACTTTGATAGTACTGACATCCTAAACTATGATACGACAGTAAAGGCACTTAGAGCACATGGTTTTTATATGCACCAACTTAAGCTTGAGTTGGACTTGAAAAATGGTGAGTCACCACCTACTAGACCATCCATTGAAGAGTCACTGGTATTGGAGTTAAAGGCTCTTCCAGCCCATTTAAGGTATATTTTTTTGGAACTAACAATATTTTGCTTATGATTATTGCTGCAGATCTTAATGACGAACATATGAAGGCATTGATATCGGTTCTAAAAGTTTCAAATGGGTTATTGGATGAATGAGTGGAGATATCATTGGCATCCCACTTGGCATATACACTCATAAAATTTTTAAGTTGTCAAGGATTATAAGCCGAGAATAGAGCACGAAAGACGTCTCAACCCACCAATGCAGGAGGTTGTCATTTAGAGATCATTAAGTGGTTCGATGCGAGTGTGATATATCCGATTGTTGAACACTGGAAGAGTGAGTCTAGTTCACTGTGTTCTAAAGAAGGGACGTATCACTGTGATTATGAATGTTGGTAATGAGTTGATTATCATGAGATCAGTCACAGACCAGAGGGTTTGCATGGACTATTCCAAATTCAATATGTTGACAGAGAAAGATCGCTTTCCTATGTCATTCGTGGACCAAATTCTAGATCGTTTGGCGAGTAAAGGCTAGTACTGTTTTCTTGATAGTTATTGGGGCTACAATCAAATTTTTATTACTCCAGAGGACGAGGAGAAGATGACCTTTACATATCCTTATGGCACCTTCGCATTCAAGAGGATGTCATTCAGATTGTTTAATTCACTAGCCACATTCCAGATTTTCATGATGTCTATCTTCTCATATATGATGGAGGACAAAGTCAAGGTGTTTATGGATGATTTCAGTATGGTTGGAGATTCATTCGAAGATTGCTAGAGGCATTTGCATGATGTTCTTAAGAGATGTGAAGAGTGTCACCCTGTTCTGAGTTGGAAAAAGTGTCACTTCATGGTGAAGAAAGCGTTTTGTTGGGACACAGGATCTCCATCAAAGGTATAGAAATTGATAAAGCTAAGGTTGAGGTCATTGAGAAACTCCCTCCAGCTATCTCTGTCAAAGGTATAAGGAGTTTCCTGGGGCATGTAAGATATTATAGCATCAAAGGATGCTAAGTTTGTGTTTGGCGATGCATGTCTAAAGGCATTTAAAAGGTTGAAGTAGAGGTTGATATTGATGCCTATCATAGTTGCTCCAAATTGGACTTAGCCCTTTGAGATAATGTGGATGCAAGCAGGTACAACTACATCATAATGATGAACATAATAAACCTTGATTGCTACTTTTTCAAATTATAGGAAAATAATCACAATTCACAAAGAAAGTTCTGGAGTATTAGTTTAGATCGATCATTCAACATATCCAGAAAATACGTGACCTTCCATTGAACAGAAATATTCGAATAATATTTTACAAAAACAATGTTATAGGCATAGTTTAATTTGATTGATAATACATTCGCAAACAGAATAATACATATTGTATAGAAAAAAAAAATCTCCATTGATGATATTTTTTTAAAAAAGCTAAAATAGATGTTCATTAGATTCGTTCAAAACAAAATTTTGTTGATATGTTCACCAATACATCATCAATTTCAATATTTGAAAAATTTATACACAAGTTTGAAATGCATCTTCAAAATATTAATTGATGATTTTATTGGGGAAGTAAATATGCATTGTTACTATTTTTTATTCACTTGAATTATCTTCATAAACTTTTTTCCTTATAATACCAATGACACATTAGAACATCTAATGAGATTATGAATAAATAAGTTGTGGATGCTTATTCGATCCTTAAAAATTTTTTTACAATAGCAATTTAATTCTTGTAATAAAAAAGACGACATGTAAATAGCTTAAAGAAATAAACTTTTTAGTAATATCTAGTGATGACACATACTAAGCATGTTATGCAATACAAGACAAGCATGCACACGTTGCATATTGCAAGCTTGCCACAAGAAACATGATTAGAATGCAAAACGACACTTGATAGTTATGCATGACAACATATCTTACGTCATTTAAGGTTAAACACATTTTTAGCTCCTTAAACTTGGCCTCAAATGTCATTTTGGAACTCCAACTCAACCTTATTCCATTTTGACCCTTTAACTCTAGCACATTGCTTTTTATGCCATGTCCTGACATGTGAAGTACACTCTCTCCCATTTTGTTGATTCTTTAGATAGAAGTGTCAAAATGAAATACAAAAAAATAGAGTTAAAGGATTAAAATGAAACAGAGTTAAGTTGAAGTGCCAAAATGACATTTGAAACCAAATTTAATGGACTACATATATGTTTAGCCGTCATTTAATTTGCAACATAACATATCTCACACCATAATTTAATCTTATATTTTGTAAAATTTTTATTTGACTACTTTGTGTCTCGTTTTTCAACTTTTTTAATTGATAATATTTTTTTTCTCTTTTCTCAACTTTATTAATTATATTACTTAATATCTTGCAACTCCGTTATTCCACATCAACTCTTTTTTTTTTTTTTAACATTTTTGTCTCTCACTATAAATAGATAAAACTAAAAAGAGAAAACGAAGAGAAATATTCAAGTTTCAGACAAACTAGATAGTTTTAGAAACAGAAAAAAATTGATATAAGGCACCAAAAATTAATTGATACAAGTGAATTTTTTCTCCAAATAAAAAAATTGCTTTTATTTTTAGGATTCTATAGATTGAAGCATGGGAGAAGTTTTCCCTCACAACTATTTCACTATTCATTTGAATCGAATTTAAGATTAATAAAAATAAATTATAACAATTTGGTGCTTGATATGGCATCAATCTACAAAATGAAATAAAAACGAATTGATTAATTAGTAAAAAACTTTACTGTCAATTAAGTACGTGAAATTTTGAATTATTTTTACAATCAAAGTCTAAGCTAACATATCACATTCAAAGCTCATCGCAGCTCTCTATTGTCACCTTCATTTTCACATATCGAGCCATTAGAAAAATGACACAGTAAAATCCACATCCTTGTACTTCCTCCTCGTGATAATGAAGAAAAATCCACAAGCATCATTGTAATTTTCTTGAACTGAAAGTGCCTTCTTTTAAAAAAAAATATTGATAAAGCCCTGTATCCTGAATCTCCAATTCCACCATTCAAGAGCAAAAAAGTCTGGAGAACAAATAACCATGACAACCCTGAAGAGTATCAAGCAACGGACTAGTCTGACAGGCTTCCTCTACAGGACGGTTCATCCATTTCTTTGATAATTCTTCTGCACTTGCAGCAAGCTGATGCTGCAAGACAGCTGCACCTAACGGTCCAACCAAATTGAGCCTTGTGGCAGCAGATATAACATCTCTCATTGTTATAAACATATAAGCCTTCTGAGAAATTTTGGCATTTAATCCAAGAAGTCCACAAACAAGTCCAAAAATAGGAGCATGGTGGAAACGAACAGCTCCACTAGTCAAAGACAATTCCCGCATAGTTTTTAGATACGGAACTTCTTCAAACACAGCAGCAGCCACTCTTAGAAGAGCTGATCCTTGTGAAATAGATGCTCTCCTACCAACTTCATTCGTCAGTGTTGCATCCAATATTTTATCAAGTTTATACCATGTTTCGACAATAGGAGATGTATTCAAAGTATAGACAAAAGGTAGCAATAAGCTTCCTGTATTTTCTAGTATATGGATCACAAATGATCGAAGGTCTTCAGGTCCAGAGACTAACCGGGCTTGAATAGCAGCCTCAATGCCAAAAGAATGAGCAAAGCCACCAGTAGGAAGAACAGAATCAAGCAATTGCCATTGGCTCCACTGAAGTAACTCATTTGGTGCAAATTCGAGAGTGCCCTCAACTTTCTCTACCACATCTTCCATCTTTAAAAGAAAACAAGTTATAAGCGGGACAGAATAACCAAAAATGAGAACAACAATACCATGCTGATCATAAAATAGTTGGATCAGATTCTAGTTGTCAACCTTATGTCTTAGCAAGTGAAAGCAATTATATATATCCTGACACATTTAGTTCATAATCTTAGAATCTATGGCCATATTGAGTAAACTAATCGTTTTATCTTAATCACTGGCTTAAAAAAGCAAAAAGTTATAAAATGTATGTAATCATCAGGAGAACAATGCAGTTTATTAGGCAATCAAACCATTTCTAAGCTGCCTTTTTGTTTATGATATTTATTCTTAGAATGAACAAAGATTTTTACCCCCACAAATCACTGAAAATATGCACTACAGATCATGATTTCCACGATTTTCTCACTGAACCTAACTCACTAGGAAATGCATGGTGAAAAATACATTCTCATTGAAATAATGGAGAACTTCCTAATTTTTTCATCAAAACATATTACTATTCTATTCTTTTCCCACCGAATCAATAAACAAATTTGTAGGAATTTTGATACGAATAGTCATTGAATATTTTTCAGTGAAAAATTCAGCAACAAATAGTGATCTTTCAGTAGTGTATATGATTATAGTATATGCTTTTTTTTAGTAGTTTTCAATAATTAAGTATGAAGACTTTCCATGTTCAAGCGCAAATTCTGAAAATTGAAAACCAGCAATCACTCAAACGTATTTAAACAATAAATAAACAAGTAACAGATTCTGACTAATTGGCTAAAGGAAATAAAAAGGAAAGAAGTTCATTACAAATTGAATCACATTAAATCAGAATATGTTTTGCCAAAAATAGCAGACTTGAAAGTTGTACTTGTCTCAATTCAAGCTCAAGACTGTTCAAAGTTACCCTAAACATCATTCTGAATTTAATAAGGAAAGGCGAACAATCTATTTTAGGGAAATTTTGATTTCAGAATTGGCATCATTTATATAAGCAAAGTTCCACTGTTAATAACAAAATTAGAACTGATACGACAAAGATCAATAGAAAATCGAATGACCAGAACAAGAGCAGATGATCATGGTTTGCAAACATCTAAAGCTTTTAAAATGAAAACAACTGATTGAGTATGCAATTAGCACAAACAAAAGTAAATAACATATCAGGAGAGAAATCACCGTTTAGTCGTTCTGAGTTTCTCACGAAGCTTCGAGCTTGAGCCTTCAAAAGGTTCTGCCGACGAGAGGAGGCGGCTAGAGATGTTCGGAGGTAGGTCCACTGGAGAGAATGGCCGAGGAAGAAGAGAAGAGATGGAGGATGATGAGATTTTCTTTTTCGGTGACCGGCGGCGGAGGAACAGAGGAGAGACAGCAGCGAAGTAGAGGTGGTCGCTGGTGGTTCACTGGTGGCCAGCGACACGGCGGAGGAGAGAAGGAGATATGAGTGAGCAGTGGAGTGTGCTCGTGGCGTCGCCGGATTACGTATTTTTTTGGTTTGAATCATCGGAATGGGAAACAAAAACAGGTTAAATTGTGATCCTATTAGCTGAGATGGAGGGTTGAGATTTAAAGTATAATTGACCACACTTCGTTTAATTTGGCTAGAATTGATATAAAGTAGGAAAATGATAAAAAAAATGAGCAGAAATATCTTCTGTTATTTTTTGATTAAAAAATATTCCTTTATTTTATTATTGGATTTTAAATATTCCTCTCTCATATTTTTGGTTTAAAAATATTTCTTTAATAAGCTTTTTGCTAAAAAATACCCCTCGTCCTAATAGAAATAAAAAAAGGACCAAATATACCCTTTAGAATTAAAAATGGAGCAAAAATACTCTTCGTTAGTTTTTGGTTAAAGAATACCCTTCGTTAAAATTTTAAAGTTATTATTTAAACTATCTTTTTTCTATAAAAAGTTCAATTTCAACCCATCTTCAAATCAATTTTTATTCGACTTTGAGTAGTCCAGATTCTTACTTTATTAAAAAAAAAACTAGCATTTATAATTGCAGCTGAATTATCTTTTGAAAATGATAACTTATATTAATTATGTTACATTGCTAATATGGGCACAACAAAATCTATACAAGATTCATAGGTTTGAAAAATTTGAAGAATTGGATCCTATTGAACTTGAAAAACTGATTGAAGACAAGACAACGATTATAATGAGGATGAGTCAATATTATCATTTAGATATCGACTTTTTGAGACATTTGCAAGTGAAATAACAATCTCTTTTGACATGAAAAAGGCTAGTCTCGGACCTAATATCGGAAAAGAAAATCTCTTGGGTCCCTAAATGGGGTTTCACGTGGAGTGATCATGCATCCTTTTTTGTCCACATAATATGTATGGTGTTATTTCTATTAGAGAGAGGAGTACCTTTTTTTTTATAAAATTTTAAAAGGGGTACTTTTGAACCAAAATTTAACCAAAGGGTATTTTTGCTTCATTTCTGATAGTTCAAGGGTATTTTTAACACTTTTTTGATTTCCGTTACAGAGGGGGTATTTCTGAGTCAAAAATTTAATTTGAGGGGCATTTTTAAGCCAAAAATTTTATTGAGGAATATTTTAAAGCCAAAACGTAATGGACAGGTATATCTGTTCTATTCAAATAATTTAGGGGTATTTTTGTGTAATGACCTCGAAATTTTTCTATTTGAGTTGAAATAGTGATAATAAATAAATTATTATTTTTTTTAAAAAAAAAGAGGGGGATTGACGGGGCTTTTTCTTTTAATATATAAGGAAGTGTAGTGCATTTGTGTGCTGACAGTGTGTCAATGCAATGGAGAATCATTGCTTTCTCTTTAATAATTCCTTTTAAAATCATCATTTGTAGTGGACAGAATGTCACCACA
>JAABOM020000075.1:4181398-4194286 GCA_011800125.2 Solanum clarkiae | reverse complement strand
ATGAAAATTCTCAGTTTAAATATTTATTCTAGTTAAAAAGCTTCCGCACATTATATTTATTATCTCCTTTAAGTTAAGGCTGACTAGTTCTGGTGGGATTGAGCAAGTGCCATCACGCTCGATTTTCGGATCGTGACATTTTGACTCTTTTTCTTGTAAAGTAAATGAAAGTGGCTACTATTTAAAAATATATAAAATTGCAAGAATATATATTTTTAGATCTAATTTTACCTTTTTGTATCAACCTCTATTTTTACTCAAAAATATCAATCACTATTTACCAAACTATGCCAAAAAAATTGAAAACAAAAATAAATGTTAAGGGTGTGACATAAAGGCTAAGGATTTGATATAAATGCTAAAGAAATAACATAAAGTTTGACAAAAGTATAAATATTTTTAAAGGTTGACACATAGACGTAAAATTAGATCTAAAAATATATATTCTTACAATTTTTTCTTAAAAATATTGGAAGGAAATTAAATAAAGCGAACACTTTATGGGAGGCATTTTTATAAGAAATGGCTACTTTATAAAGTAAATGAAAGTGGCTACTTTATGTGTTGCTTAAATAATAAAAGTAGGACACACACTAAAGTGTATAAGTAATGTTTGTGTAAGTCATATTTACATTCATTCATTATTTTCTCACCTTTTCTATTGATTTATTTGTTCCTTAATGAGTGAAGAAAATCAAATCAAACATGAAAAAAGTCAAAAGGTAAAAATTAAGGAAATTTATTAATTCATTTTTTTAAAAAGATACCCATATTAAAAAAAAATTAAAAGTGAAAAGATAAAAAATTAATGAAAGAGAAAAATAAAAAGTTTAAAGTGAGGTGGAAAATAAATATTAAAGAAAGAAATGAAAATAATTAAATATTTGTAAGTTATAATATCATTAATAATTATGTTATTAACTAATAACAAAATGCCTAATTAAAAAAGGATATATTTCTACTTTTTTCGTTAATCAGATGCCTTCAAGAGAGCGAGTATATTATCTATGCTACCTAAATAACATCATCACAAACTCAAAGTGATTGTATCTTGTTTGAAAGCTGTCTCTCTCACCCTCAATTGATGATAGCCGAAACGAAGATTAATTCTGGAAAAATGAGTGACACCTTGCAACTAGTCGAACAAATAATGTATTCTCGGTAATGGATACTTGTTTATAGTCACCTTGTTCAAATGCTAATAGTATATACACATCCGAAATGATTCGTCTTTCTTCCTCACAAATAACATAGGAGCACCCCATGATGAAATGCTCGACAAATAATTCATCTTTCTTCCTCAAAAATACCTTACCAATTCTATATGTTACACACTAGAAAATGTTACAATTATTAAGTTATACTGCGTTAAGAATTCATGGGGACCACAATACCCTGGTTACTTCTCTCACCAAATTAGCAATACCTGCATTGACTATTGATCTTAGTTTAGGTTTGAATCATTGTTTTTACATCAAAATCCCCTTTTCTGGAAGTAAGTCAATTAATTCGTCCAAATTGCTTTAATTACTCCAAGTCTAGACCACATTTCTCGTGGAATCGACTCTAACCATCATTAGATTCTATATTTGAAAGACGACTGCTCATACCTTAATTAGGAGGTGTAATTTGAACGTGATCAGAAATTCGAGCCGACAACAACCAGTTTTGGAGGCGAGGGTGAGCATACGATGTCTTGGATCAATGCCCATCTCCTTCCTTATTTTGTGGTTCATCTTTTGTTATTGGAGATAAGTCAGTCTTTATGTATATATATTTTTTATCCAAATTTGGGACTTGCACTCATTGTTAGTGGCTCTATACTAGTGACTGTGTCCTCTTGTATTTTATGTCGATTTATTTCTGTTTACTTTATGCCCTTAAATCCATTACTTGTTTCAGGTTATAGGTTGGCTTACCACGAGCTATTTGAGGTGCCATCATGGCTCGAGGAATCGGGTAGTGACAATCTTCCTCCAAGTGATTCGAACTCGATGGTTGGTTTAACCCCCGAAGTTTTTTCGTTTTCTTCGTCGTGGTCTATTCTTCTTCTTCTTCTTTTTCTTTTTTACCTCAGTAAATTCCTATAATTGCTATTTATCATTTTGAGTGATTTTTCACTCGGCGTTTCATCCACCACAAACATTTTCTCATGTAGAGGGCCGGCTGGTCATTTTGGATTGTCTGATTCCATGCGGAATGTGGAACTTCAGCAACAGATATGGTCTTCCTAAGAGCACATTGTTTCTGGTGTCACCATCTATTGCGTAGAACTTAATCTCCTTGATCATCCCTCTGGGTTTGACCGGTGGTACAATCTCCCCTCCTCATTGTTTCACTGTACTTGCATGTTGAATTCGGAGAGGACTCTTACAGTTAGATTCTTTTGTCCAATAATTCCAGTTTCCCACGCACTTTTCAACGAATTACATTGACCGAGCTACGTCGATCAACTAATACACGCTTCATTTGAAAATGATTCATATTAATTAATTGTAATTATCATACCATCATTGTGAGGCTGAATGATGCCATCGAAATCTTCATCATTGAAGGTGATTGATTTTCCTCCCTTGAGAATCTCTAGGCCTTTTTTCTCTGGTTATCGACACTTTTGTTGTTTTTGATGTTGTAAGTGGCATCGCCAATTTCTGCCCCCTCAGACCATCATGTGTAACAACCCCAATTTCACAATAGAATATTACAATTGAAAATAGAACTAACAAGAACAACTAAGGAATAGAAAAGGATATATTCAAGAAGGGGAAATGAAAAGTTTAGACTCAAGAAAGGGGATGAGAGGACTTAGACATTTTTCTCAACAATTTTGCTTAAACCTATTTTTCATAGAATGTGTTATTTATTAACCTGGATCCCGCACATAGCCGCTTAATATGGTACTGGGCTGCTTTGCTATAATTGATCTCCGCCCATTCGTAACATCATGCTGATCACATGATCTGGTGTAGGACTTAATCGGTGTATCTGCATTTCTGCTCCACCTGTAATTGTTCCTGGCTTGATCACATCAACAACTCTCAAGCGACATTCTTTTAATAGTAGGGTGACCTCTTCTCGCAAGCAATGACAGTCCCCAGTCCTATGTCTGTATGTCTCATGAAAGTAATATATTAGGCTTGGATCTATCTGATTTGGATTAGACCTAATTGATGTTGGCCACCTTGCATCTTTGATCTGTCTAATTGTTACTAACAACATAGCGACATTGACGTTGAAGCAGTATCCAGACAAAGTCGGAGATTCAACACTTCACCCCTGAAGTTGATGGCGTTAACCCTCCTTCGTCTAGCAAGCTTCTATTACCTTGAGTACAGTATTCCTTTTGTCCAACCTCGTCCTCTCCCATGTTTGGAAGTATTGACCACTGCATCCTCAGTCCTCCTGGCCGCAAGACCTCTTCATTGGAATATATGGTTGATATATTTCTGTAGGATTTCTTTAGTCATAGTCTCTGCTAGCTTCTTATTGAATGACTTTGGCAAAATTAATAACGTGGACACCGGCGGAGCCAACTAGTCATCTTTCTACACGAATTTTTGACTCATATTCATTGTGAACATCTACCCATGATGTTGCGGAGAATTCCAACAAGCTTTCTCTTTAATTTCCATGATGCCCTCTATGAGTCCCTGAGTGAAAGTCTTTGCTGCCCATTCGTCCAAAACTGGTGGCAACAACATCCTGTCCCTTTGAATGATCTGATTTTGCTCTTTCGAGATGGACTGCACCAACTTCTTCTGGTGTACTACTCTTCTAACTCCCCATGTATTTGTATCTAACTCGATTATGTGACTAGTCTAGTTTTCCCTTTACAAGTGTTACTGCCTCCAAGTTTGATACTTGACCTAAAAAACCAGAAAAAAACAAGTCTTTTTTAGCAATAACTTATTTGAATTTGCTTTGTTTTGTAATTTTTATAGGCTTTTATGCATGGAGGTAGTGTATATGTGAACAATGAAAGTAAGAGTGAAAAAGATGGTGGAGCATTTTCTTCTTAGTTAAATTGAAAATTGAACCATTAAGGTCCAAAAGTTGATTGATCGAAAATCAATAACAAATATCTTATTAGTTGCTTATTGAGTGTGTATACGAACCCTCTAATCAGAAGAAACACTGATAAGAGCCCCATTTTAAAGTCTTTTAGAGAGGCAAGGATTCTCAGTTACGCCAAATCCATTCAGTCATTTTTGAGGCTTGCTTGTCGACGATAGTTAGGAAAGAAATGCAGCAAACGATTTAATGCCGAAAGTTTCTCTATCTCAATGTCTTCTGTAATTATGGCCCTCTTTCATCTTTTTGTTTTGTTTATTGCTGATTTACCCAAATAATTCAGTTAAGGACTTACAATGATGTGACTCAAGAGCTATACAAAGAATCTTTGCTATTTCCTGAGTGTTTGAAATTTTAAAAATTCAGCAGAGACAAGCTTGACACTAGAAATTTGTCTACGGTAGTCTACATGCCTCTATGTGCTTTTTGAATTTAACATTGATGGCACACTGCGTATGAGAAACATTGGTTATATTTGGTTGCAAGATCTGTTTGGAAAATTTGTCATAAAAGAAGTGCACGCAAATCTTACCTTTACTAGGTAGACAGAATATTTCTGATAGACCCAGACTCAAGACAAAAATAGTCTAGAAATACGACATAATGGGAGTATAGGAGACAATAGATAGTAACAAAAACAATACATAGTAAGAAGACAATACTACAAACGAATTACAGATAATAATAGCTAACAATTTTCAAGAACAAGAAACTGAAGAGTAGTCCCACGATTACAAGCGTATTTCTTTCCCTCAGTTAAATCAAGGGAAAATCAAACCCAAGAGCTGCATAAGCATACATACAAATCTTGTGGGCATAAGGCATTTGAATTAAAGTAAAAGGGTTTTTTTATCTGTATCTTCCACAGATAGCTAGAGTAAAACTAGATTTCTTTGGCTTAAAGATGGATGTGAAAAGCCAGAATGATGCTAGGAAAGGTGATTCTTTGTCAAGTGATAAAAGATGAATGCTAGGTGTGATGCATAAAATCACATTAGCCTTTTGAGATTTCAAGATCA
This sequence comes from Solanum clarkiae, assembly GCA_011800125.2. Taxonomy (NCBI): domain Eukaryota; kingdom Viridiplantae; phylum Streptophyta; class Magnoliopsida; order Solanales; family Solanaceae; genus Solanum; species Solanum clarkiae. The sequence continues at coordinate 4,189,196 of JAABOM020000075.1, read as the reverse complement.
GATTATATATATTATCCTCTTTCTCATTTCACAGAGAAATTTTCCATTAACTATGGTTTATTATCCTCTTGATTTTCCATGGTTGCAACATACAAAATCTTGGGGGTAATACCACTATCTTTTCCATCATCAAAAGACAAGTGTTCTAAAATGGTGTGACCTGTGAATTTGTTAGTAGATGTACCTTTCTGGTGGTTGATTTATCTCACTGCAGTTGCCATAACACTAGCACATGAAACTAAAGATCCTTATATATATTAGGAACAGTTGCCATAACACTAGCACATGAAACTAAAGATCCTTATATATATTAGGAACAGTAGTGTACTGGCATTTGGTTGCATCTGCCCTTTTGATTCACTCTTGCTGAAGAGTGCAATGACTACTGTACATATGTTAGAAGATGCTACCTGTTATTACGTTTTGCGCCCATTTTTGTTGAAAATACAGCGCCAATTTTTTTTTCGTGAAAATTATGACTTTGTTAACCATGTTGTTTATATAGAAGGGGTTTTTGTGCAGCATAGGCTTCATAAATGAAATTCAATCCTACAACAGCTCATTCATAATATATAGGTTCATTAAATCGAAGCAACGTGAGACAAAAAATGATAAATAAAGTCCAGACTTTCCATATGTCCCTTTCCCTTAAAATGTTTGGATTCTCATTCATTTTCTGGACAAGATCTAACATTTGTTTCTATTTACATTAAAAAAAAAAAAAGTATCACACTTCAAAGTCTTTTGCAGCAAAAGAATTGCTGAAAAAAAACTGCTACGTTAAACTTCAATGGTTTTCTGATACAAAGAGCTGTATCTCCACCGTTCTTTCTCCACAAAATCTGCATCAAGAAACTGAGCTATGAATGTCCAAAGCCGGTAAACATCTTCAAAGTTGGCCAGAAAGCTAAGGGCAATGGTAACTACTGATATGCCAAGGTCAGTTTTTTTAGATTTTTTGCTCTCTGCATCTTTTTCCTCCCGCTTTTTTCCTTCTATAGTCCTCTGCTTCTCTTCCTCATACTTGTCTGGAAACCACAAATGTGACAGAAACCCATGGCTGAGAGAAATATTGTTCCGATCAGCAAGCTTCTGTATAAGAATTGGTTCCACCCTTTCTCCTTTCCAGTCGAACAGATTAAACGCCATAGCTGTTCCCCTGTCAAATTTTATCTTTGGTCCATAAATTTTGACCAATGGAAAATGATCCAATCTATTTGGATGCTGAAGCTTCAGGAGTGCACTAATAAGCCAATTAACTAGGTACCTTCTTCTGTTACCAATTTGCACCAGTCCGAGCGAATCCACATGATCCAAGCATCTGCATTGAATCTCTGCGCTTCCCTTTTCTTCCAGCTTAATGTTGTTGCCTGTTGTACTAATGGATTGATCTGATTCCTCTTTGCTCTTTTCCTTTGGAGAAACTTTTCCAACTTCTCCAGATTTATCGAATTGAGCAGAATTAGAGCTAGATATATGTAGCTCATCCAGTTTTGTAACAAAATTGGTTTTCTGTTCAAGCTCCGTGCCACTGCCCGATGAATCTAGTGAATTTAAGAGTTGTGTTGGTGGAACAAGACTTACAATGCCTGTACTAATAGAAGCTTCCAACATTGATACAACTGATTTCTTGACAAGGAGGCATCCAAACCCCGTAGGATTTTCACCAAAAACCTTATAGAAAGAGCAAATTAGGAAGTCAGGATGGATAAGAGAAAGTCCAAAGCTATCCATGTCCTTTGGTCCCAATGCACATGCATCAAGCAAGACATGCCAACCATTTTCTTGCGCCAAACTCATCCACTGATAAGAGTAACTGGCTCCAGTCACTCTTGACTGAAGAGGGAACACAAATAGACCCCTTGATTTCTTTTTCTTCTTCGTTATAACTAGTTTCCTGAGTTTCGAAGAGTTAATTCTTAGCCTTGGCCATTTGAATTCCGCTGACATTATATTAGCCCCTCTTTTCTCTGATGTATTGACCATAGTCTCCAATGCTTCACTCTCATGATCATAAACTGTAAGAAGCTTTCGACTAGTTTTGAAAGGGTAAGATTCTGCTAAAAGCTTGAAAGCTGATGATCTATTAGCAGTAAAAACCATGGAATATTCATTTGAAGACATGTTAAGAAAATTCATAATCTTTTTCTTGATACAGGATTCCAGTTGTGATCCATGACCACCATGTAGTAGCTCGGATTTGAGATCAACAGACTTGCAAGATATGTCAAAGAAAGGATAATCACTACATTCATGAGGTGGCACAGAAGAAGAGGATGTCGCTGGGACAAGTGCAGAAACCTGTGAGTAAGAAAAGAGACCAATGCCAATGTAATCCAGGCACACATGATTAGAAACTGACAGATGATAATATTCTTGATTCCGAATTTTGTCGACTTGCCGAGTTTCTGAGTACTTGGGATAGGCTTTGAGGAACTGAGCAAATGATTCTTGATATGAAGGGAGGGATTCATGGTTGGTGAAGTGAGTATTTGGGAAAAAAGAGGAAGTTGTGGCTGCAAAGCTGTGCCGGCAAGCTGCAGTTGTGCTTTTGGGCTTAGGAGGAGGCTGTTGGTTTTGAGGCTCAAGAAGTGCAAGGAGAGGATTTGGGCAACATCCATGAATCCCTGCTTTCTTCTCAGCTTCCATCTAGCCCTTCTGGGTTTTTCGACTATGCACTTCAGTATTGAATTATCTTCATTCAACTATTTGCTTTGTATTTGTTTGGTTGTTGCTGTCTATCAAGTCAGCTTTTATGTTTACACAGTGATATACTCCGTCTGTCACCTGAGACTTTTTTCTTTTTGGTTCGTTTTGAAAAAAAATTATCTTATTCTAATTAGAAATATTTTAATCTTAAATTTTTTTTATCTTTAATAAAATAATTTTCAATCACACAAATAGTTAAGAATGAATTTAAACCATAAATTTCAAGAATCTTCTCATTTTTCTTAAAGATTATACCAAGTTAAAAAATCTCATATAAAATTAGACGGAGGAACTATTTAGTTTTTAAAGACACTGACTCATAATCATTGTCCATAAGCGCGTTTTGGGCCAGGTTGCTGAACGTGGGACCTTAGAATATGACTCCTAAAGATACCTTCTAGCTACTGTATTTGACCTTTTCTCGCTATTCAATAAAGAAATGTTCTTACTTTATGCCCTTTTCATACTCGTTCTAGTCTTTGCTTGCAATATCTGCTAAAGTTGGCTCAGCTTTATCAAATTAAAAATAATGAAAAATATATCTCACTCAATATTGTATTTTTTTCCTATTCACTGTTTCAGTTTGTATTTTACTGTACCGTTTAGTTAAAAACCAAAATTCCAAAAGCATTTTGACAATATATACATGACCACAAAATTCAAGACTTCCATATTCATTTGACAAAATTTTATGTCAATGTGTTAACCTTCTATTTTAATCATAACAACAGAGACTCGGTAAAAAATAATTCAATTATCTATAAGTAGAGTTATATGTCTTAAATTATAAGACATTATGAGTAAAACTTACGAGGTATACTGAGGAGAAAATATTTATCAGGAGTAGAATTTCAGAAGACGCAAGGAAAATGATTAACACAAAAATTTCTATACATAAGATAATTATATTCCTCAATTTTACTTTAATTTTTGTTTTGATATATTGAATTTACCCATCAGTGTTGGTCAAGAATATCTAAAATCACTTGACCAAATTCTGTATGTAGGGATGGCAACGGGGCGGTGGGGGTGGGTGCAGGGCAGATTTAGCGCTATGCGGAGTGGGGCGGAGCGGATTTAAAGTTATGTGAGGTGGGACGGGTTGATGTAGCTATTTTTAAACTAATGCAGGGCGGGTTGTGGGTTTAAAAAATCAAATAGGAATTCGAAGAAAATTAAATATTTGTAATTAGTAAAAATCAAAGATTAAGAAACAAATGTCAACTAAAAATAGTTAATTAGTGAAAATTTTAAAAAGTTATGAATTTTAATTTTCATATTAAATTCAACTAAAAATAAAAGAACTTAAAATTTTAAGCAGGGTGAATTGAAAATGAAAAAAATTACTATGCAAGACGGAGGTTAAAAAAATTACGAATTGAACTCAACCTGCCTCGCACCCGTCCCATTGCTATCATGGATCTTACATTTACACCCACACCCATAAATGTGATATAAAAAATAAAGAGTCTGAGTAACTCCACTATTGGGAGGCACCATGAATGCAGGCTGGCCCAAAAGGCTATTTAGTGTGGACAAAAGTGGCTTCAGGACCCCCAAAATAATGAGTGTGTAGCAATGCTACCTTGTTAAGTAATTGAACAATTTTCTCAAAGCATGCGTCCCTCTATAATTATTATTTGCAGTTTATGTTAGGCTCCTCTTTTCTTTTTTGCTTTTCCTTTTTTCCTTTTTCCTTTTTGGATAGAAGGGAAAAAAAAAAAAAAAAGTCAGACACTATCGTCATCCACCTCCCAGAAAAGTGCTAATAGCTTTAGTGTTGTATAAAGTAGTTAATTTGGTTATCTAATTAAATTAAGTGGTAGTTAATTTGGTTATCTAATTAAATTAAGTGATAATCAAATGGTTGCTTCCATTCAACTTGCTCTATTAATATGGTATATTACTTCAAAAAAGTGATTTTTTGGTATGAAACCTATAATTTATTATTTGAGGGACTGATTTGGTAAAATTTAACTGAAAATCAATTAGATTATATAATCCAAAAAAAATAAAAAAATAAAATAACCTTTCGATTTTTCTTGTTCCTTTGCAGAATTATTCTTTTTGCTTTTATTTAGAGATAGTTGTGATAAACATACTCCCATTCTTTTTAATAGAGATTCAGTACATTTTGATTATAATTTATAGGCATATCTTTACTGTGAGAAATCGATTAGGAAGGGGATAATTGGGGAATCGAATCCTCACCAATAAAGTAAAAGTACAGGTAAGGGAATTACAAGGTGGAGCATTGAATCTTCACTAACAAAGTAAAAGTGCAGAGAATCAACCAAACGAGCTATTAAAATTTTCTAATAATCTGTGTTTGTTATCTTTAAAAAGATAATTTTAGCTTTAATCATAAAACGAGTGTCCATAGTAATTGGGCCTATAAACATTACCTATTTATACATGGATCACATGGTAAAGCAAAAAGTGGAAGTTTGGTATTCTGGTTCTGTATTTCGATCTTCGATCTTTTGATTCTATATATATCAAATACCCAATTATAATTAAAATTTGATTGTTTTAACTTTTGATTTTGATGGTGTAAAACACGAAATTTTTTTGAGAAAAAATCGAGCCATCCTTCATATGCGTATAAGATTATACCTAATGATTCTTAATTAGGTGTAGATGTTAAAGTCAATTATTTAGCGCTGGAATAAATTTAAAGATAAATTAAGGTCACAAGAACTCTCTAGCACAAAGTTGAGTTAAAAACTTCCTTACAGATTGAGTTTTGATATAAGAGTTTATAAAAATTAGGTGACCTGATGACTTTAAATTGTGTATATATCTATTAAGATCAACTCCTAAGTATTTAAAGCGTATTAGATATGGTTTAGGGTCATAAGAGATCTCTTACACGAAGCTTAGTCCAAAGAATTTCTATCGACTAAGTTTTCGCATGAGTCCATATAAACACCAATTTCAAACGACCATATCTCTTAAAATATAAGGAATTAAGTGGCTCATAACCTGTCAAATTAACGGTCTTTGAGTTTTATTTCCAACTCCACCAAGTTTGTCTTATTTTGAGTTAAGAGTAAAAAGTTATGGTCGTTTTACTGAGGACCTAACTGAAGTGCGCAATGGCTCCACGATGCGGAGTGAATATAGACTTCACTACCTAAGTTACATATAAGTCCCCTTTATTATTTTTTGAGGGAATTTTTGTTCTATAGCCTTTAGGGAGTTTTTTTAATATCTCAAAACATATAGAAGATCATTTTTTCATAATTAAAACCCTCTTTTCAACCCTAAACTTGAAAGCTCAAAAATTTTCAAGAAACACATCAAATTAAGGTTTTCTTTCTAAGATTTTTCTTCAAGGATTTTTGAGAAAACGAATCCAATAATTTTAGGAAAAGATTTATTGATTGTTCTTCTTCAAATTAGGATTTTCATCAAGATTTAAGGCTATTCATAGTATTGTATTGAGTTTATTCACGCACCCAAAATCTATATTCCTTTTTGATTGACTATATGTTGAGTTTAGCCCTAATTGTCTTGGATTTCAAATTGAGTTAATTCTCCGTTCTTTGAGTTCTACTAAATTGTGCATTGAGATTATTTTTGTTTCTATACTTCAATTTTTGAGATGATCGTTCATGGCTACATTCCTGTGAACCTTAGTTGAGCTGATGATTATGATTTTACCATACATTATATTGAATTGAGATTTAATGATTCTAATGCATTGAACAAGATAGAATGTTAACTAATTTTGAGGCATATTTTATCGAGTCTAAAAGAGTATAGTTTTGACCTTAAATGACATTATGAGAGAAAAAAAAAGTTTTTATGAGAAGTGAGATGAATGATGTTTTCAGAAAAAGGTTTTGACAAAAAGTAAGGATCTTTGAAAGTATAAATATGTCTTATATAAAATAGAGTTGAGATGAGATTGAACTTTGAAAGGTTCATTGAGACTTGATAATATGATTTGAGATGTTATTGCTTGATAGATGTGAACACAATTATTTGATTTGGGAATAGTATTGAACACTAAATTAGATAAGAGTAAAATAACTCAAACTCGATAAACTATATAACCGGTGTAGGATAGAGGTCAATCCTCTTTTATCTTAAAAGAGAATTTTTATTTTGAATCCATTGATATTGATCATCCTTTACTCTGGCAAGGTATTGAAGGACTGTGGCAATGGCAGTGCAAGGTATTGTATCATCACTTATTCATATAGTGATGATTTTCGGTTAGAGAAACTCCACAAGAGCAAATATATTAATTTATGGAATGTTAAAAGCATTGTATAGTCTTAAACTTGCATATCATATTGAGTTGAATTCAGTTTTATTTTGTCATTGAGTATTCTTGAGCATATTTCTGTTCAACCATTTTACACATATTACATTCCATGTATTGACGTTATTTGATGTTGTATCATTTTATGATGCAAATTTAGGTACTCATAATTGCAGATGCTTCGATAAGACTTTTATCCATCAGCAGTTGGTGAGACCTCCTTATATTTGGAAGAGTTCTTTTCTTTGAAATTCTCTTTCAGCTATTGGTAGTTATTTCAGGTAGCTAGAGACTTGTCATGACACCTTCTTATGAGTCATATAGAGGTTTCACAAACAAAGTATATGTTGAGTTAAAATGATTCTTTCAGATCCTATTTAAAATCATAACTTCATTATTTGAAGTTTATGACATTGAGTTGTATTATACTAAGAGACTATTTGGTAGGAGGTATTAGGAGAAATAATTCATGGATTATGCATGGTATTATTTAATACTATATTTGGTAGAAATTTTGAGCCTATGCATAACTAATCCATGTAGTAGTTACTACACCATACATAGTATAAACTAATACCTTCCATTTGGTAGTAGTAGTAATATATTAGATTTAGTACTATGAGATTAAATATGTAAAGACAAAAATTATTCCTCAAATTCTTTTAAACTTTTTTTTTTAAATTTTTTTTCTTGATTTTATGTTTATATTAATTTGTAGTTGTTGACACCCAACTTTTACCCTCCACGGTGTCAAATTATTCACAGGGGGCTTTATTTTCATTTTTAACAAATTTTAAACAATTATTTCAAATATAT
>JAABOM020000075.1:4146955-4166619 GCA_011800125.2 Solanum clarkiae | reverse complement strand
CAAATGTAGTACTAGATGTAGCACTAACCTTTGACTTCGTATCAACCGGAGTAGCTGATGGTTTACACGAAGACATTTCTGCTCACTCAATTATATCTTCGTCAAGCGACTAAGCAGGCAATTGTCGATTGACGTGTCTGCTTAAGCGGACAGTTGTGGATAAATAGGCACGTCTCGGTCGACATGTATACTTCAGCTGTCTTGTTTCCGATAGACCTTTGACTTCAAAAAAATTATTTCAAGAAAAAATAATTTAGAGAAAATGCAATATGATAAAGATAGAAAGAAAGAAAAGTTTTGACAATACAAATAACAAAAAGATATCAATATTTAACAATGTTGTGTAATGCCCATATTCTGGTTATGGCAAGACGCGGGCGTGACTCGAATCAAGTCATGATCGAATATTGTGCTTGCTTAGTGATTAAGTTAAAACAAATAAAATTATGTTTTTACTATTAGATTTAATTTTTGACATGATAACAAACGTTTGATTCTAATAAGTGGTATCGAACTCGATGTTATAAAAGCAGGCAACTGTCGATTGACGTTCTTGCTTAAACAGGTGGTAGCAACTTATGTTTATTTAATCGCGGCAGTTAAACAAACAGCTGCGAATTGACGTGTCTACTTAAGCAGCTAACTGTGACATTTTTTTATTTTATCATTTCTATTGATTATTTCCTCAGTTGATTTAACTATAATTTTACAATATTACCCCTAATAAATCATTTTATTCTATATGTGCAACATAAATTGAATAACATAAAATGTAGTATAAGTCGCAATAAAAATTTACAAGATATATTTTAAAAAATCTATTAATATCACATAAATTGAGATTAAAAAATAACAGATATTGGGTCCGTATTAACACAGGCTCTAATAACTAGTATCTATTACTTATATATAAGTGGCAATAAGTAGGCACGTCTCGGTCGACATGCCTGCTTCAGCAGGCAGCTACAGCTTATTTTTATTTTATCGTGGCAGTTAAGCAGTCAGTTGTCAATGACGTGTCTGCTTAAGCAGGCAACTGCAACATATTTTATTTTATCGCTACAGTTAAGCAGACAGCTATCGATTGACGTATCTACTTAAGCAGGCAGTCGTAACGTCTTTTTATTTTACCATTTCTATTGATTATTTCCTCATTGATTATTTTCTCATATCTGATTCAGTACCATGAATTTTTTGGTGATTATTTTCGCATATCTAATTTGTGTAATATCGTGCATCTTTTCGTGAGAATATGTATAGTATCGTGCATCTTTCTAACTATTTTTTCATATTCTATTGGCATGGTACTGTGCATCTTTCTAGTGTTTCAAATTTGACTTTGCATAGAAGAATGTATCTCAATGATAACTACTTTCTCATGTATGATGCACATAGCACCATTCATTTTTTAATTATTATATTCTCATATCCAATTTGTATAATATTGTGCATCTTTTCGATGATTATTTTCTAATCTGTGTAGCATCGTGTATCTTTAAGGACTACTTTCTCATATCAAAATTGCGGAATATCATAAGCAATTTAATTTACTTTGTTAATTGTGGGATGAGTTCATTGTTACACATCAACAAAAGAAATAACTTGTTTCATTTAATATGTATTTACTAAATTGGACCAATATATTATCCTATAGTAAGTACACAGTATCCTAAGAAATCAGAACTTTCAACCAACCAATATATTAACTAATCTAAAGAATTACAATTAATATACATAACGGATGAATCTGAAAAATGGTTCATGTCAAGTCAATTTAATACAAATAAAATAGGAAAAGACCAAAAAAAAGATACACAATGTCTCATGATAGCAAATTCAATCAGAATTTGAATCACATCAATCACTAGTGCAAGGTTTCATGACTTGAGATTCAATAATATGTGCAACTCTTTGCATGGTTAGCCTCTCCTCAGGATTTGAAGAGACACATTGTGTCGCATCTAAAAGCAAAACATCTTAGCTTTCCATTTATATCCGCGTACAATGTCGATCGACCAAATCCCTCTATTTATTCTCAACAGATAGAAAAATTCAGTTGCATTAAAATAGGCAACTTCATTGGCTTTGGACAGATAACTTGGAGGCACTATTTCTCTTATTAAAAGTCCCTATAACCTAGTATAAAAAAAACTTTTCGTTCAACTCTAAATAACCTTTATCTTGATAGTACATTATCACAAGCAAGTTAGCCTACTTTTCAATGCAATCTCAAAACTTTGAAGAAAAAATATAACTCTGAATAGACTACAGCAACAAGAAATTATGTGTGCTTTGTTCAACGCCTTTAACTTTTCGATGATATCCTTAAAAGAGTAACACAAATCTCCATGAACCATCACTCTGACTGCACCTAAAAAATTAAGAAATTGGATATTAATCAAAAGGATGGACAAACTAATAATAACTTAAAAAATAGTAATTTTTATATGGGTTTTCATATATGATTTGCATAGCAACATGCATTTTTCTGGTGAATATTTTCTCATATCTAATTTGTGTAACGTTGTACATTTTTTTGTGAGAAAATCATAGCATCGTACATCTTTCTAACTATTTTTTCATATCCTATTTGCATGATACCATGCATCTTTCTAGTTTCTCAAATTTGACTTTGATAGCATCATGCATCTCAGTTGTGACTACTTTCTCATGTATGATTCACATAACACCATTCATTTTTTAATTGTTATATTGTCATATCCAATTTGCATAATATCGTGCATCTTTTTGATAATTATTTTCTAATGTGTTTCTCCACGAACTACTTTCTTATATCAAAATTGTGTATTATCATAAGTAATTTAATTCACTTTGTTAACTATGGGATGAGTTCATTGTAACACATTGACAAAAGAAATAACTTGTGTCATTTAATATGTATTAGTAAACTGACCCAATATATTATCATGTAGCAAGTATACAATATCCTGAGAAATCAATATTTTCAATCAACCATCATATTAACTGATGTATAGAATTACAATTAATATACATAGTGGATGAATAATCTGAAAAATGGTTGATGTCAAGTCAATTTAATACAAATAAAATAAGAAAAGATCAAAAAAGAATATACTCAATATGTTATGACATCAAATACAATCAGAATTTGAATCACATAAATCAATGGACCAAGGTGTCATAACATGAGATTCAATAATCTGTGCAACTCTTCGCATGATGAGCCTCTCCTCAAGATTTGAAGAGACACATTGTATCACATCTAAAAGCACAACATCCAAGCTTTCCATTTGTATCCAAGCTTTCTATTTGTATCCGGGCACAATGTGGATCCACCAAATCCCTCTATCTATTCTCGGCAGATAGAAAATTCAGCTGCATTAGAATAGGCAACTTCACTGACTTTGGATAGATAACTTGAAGGCACTACTTTTCTTATTAAAGCTTCCTACACCCTAGTACAAAAACTTTTCTATCAACTCCAAATAACCTTTATCTTGACAATATATAATCACTAGCAAGTTAGCCTATTTTTCAATGCAATCTCATGACTTTGAAGAAAAAGCATAACTCTGGATAAACTCAAGAAACGAGAAATTATGTGTGTTTCATTCAACGCCTCCAACTTTTCGATGATATCCTTAGAAGAGTAAGAGAAATCTCCATAAACCATCACACTGGCTGCACCTGAAAAATTATGGAATTAGATATTAATCAAAATGATGGACAAACTAATAATAACTTAAAAAATAGTCATTTTTGCATGGGTTCTCATATTTGATTTGTATAGTGCCATGCATTTTTCTGATAAATATTTTCTCATATCTAATTTACATAGTACCATGCATCTTTTCATGAGAATATGCATGACATTATGCATCTTTCTGACTATTTTTTCATATCCTATTTTGTATGGTACAGTGCATCTTTCTGGTTTCTCAAATTTGACTTTGCATAGAACCATGCATCACACTGATGACTACTTTCTCATGTATGATTCGCGTAACACCATTTATTTTTTAATTATTATTTTCTCATATCCAATTTGCATAATATCATGCATCTTTTCGATGATTATTTTCTAATTTGTATAGCATCGTGTATCTTTAAGGACTACTTTCTCATATCTAAATTGCGTAATATCATAAATAATTATTTTATTTTATTAACTATGGGATGAGTTCATTGTTGCACAACGACAAAAGAAATAACTTGCGTCCTTTAATATGTATTAGTAAATTGAACTAATATATTATCCTGTAGTAAGTATAGAGTATCATGAGAAACCAACACTTTCAGTCAACCAACACATTAACTAATGTATAGAATTACAATTAATATACATAATGGATGAATTTGAAAAATGGTTCATATCAAGTCAATTTAATATAAATAAAATAGGAAAACACCAAAAAGGAAGAAACGCAATATTTCATGACATCAAATTCAATCAGAATTTGAATCACATAAATCACTGGGGCAATGTGTCATAACGTGAGATTCAATAATCTGTGCAAATCTTTGCATGGTGAGCCTCTCCTCAGAATTTGAAGAGACACATTGTGTCACAATTGAAAGCATAATATCCAAGCTTTTCATTTGTATCCGTGAATAATGTGGATCAACTAAATCCCTCTGTTTATTCCAGCAGATAGAAAATTTAGTTGTATTAAAATAGACAACTTTACTGGCTTTGGACAAATAACTTGGAGGCACTATTTTTCTTATTAAAGATCTACCCTAGTACAAAAATTTTTCTTTCAACTCCAAATAACTTTTATCTTGACAGTACATGATCACAAGCAAGTTAACCTACTTTTAATGCAATTTCAGAACTTTGAAGGAAAAAAATAACTTTGAATAAACTCAGGCAGCCAATAAACACAAGCATAACACAATATTTCATGACATCAAATTCAATCAAAATTTGAATCACATAAATCACTGGGACAAGGGGTCATGACTTGAGATTCAATAATCTGTGCAACTCTTTGTATGGTGAACCTCTCCTCAGGATTTGAAGAGACACATTGTGTCGCATCTGAATGCACATCAATGTCGATGCCCTTCTCAATGTTGCCTGAGTTTATTCAGATGTCCTTGGGTCTTCAAACTATGCAGATTTTTATTTTATATTGGTTATTTAAAGTCATTCAATGCTTAATAAAATTATTGAAAGCTATTGAAAGTCATTTCAATCCAAAGAGGGATACTTTCAATCTTTTTGTTGCCTCATTCATCCTTCTAAAAGACCTACAACGGTATCAAGAGTCTCATTCCTCTTACGGGATCTGTGAGTTCTTCCAGGGATTTGTGAGTTCTTAAATGGTATCAAGAGTCTCATTCATCTTATGGAATCTGTGAGTTCTTCCAAAGAACTACCATATTATTTTCAACCCGCAAGGACTATCTTTTTAACCAGTCAGAGCTATCTTTTTAACCCGTCATGGCTACTTTTAACCTGCAAAGGCTTTTTTTAATCCAATTTAACTCGTCAGGACTATTTTCAACTTGTGTTTTTCTTCAAAGCGTAGGCTATTTTAAACCAATTTTTAACTTAAAATGGCAGACAAGGGTCTCTCCTTGAATGCCTCAAAAATTTTCACTTGCGAAAACTATCAAATTTGATTAGTAAAAATAAAATCATATCTTGAAGCATATGATTTGTGGGAAGTTCTGATGAAAGAATCTTTACAACCACTTCCTGCAAATCCTACTCTTGCTCAGATTTAAGCTCATTCAGATGAAAAAATCAAAAAGTTCAAAGCCAAAATTGCAAATCAAAATTCAGTTGCAGATTTAATTTTTTTTAAAATCATTGCTTGTGAGACAGTAAAAGAAACTTGGGAAAAACTTAAAAACGAATATCAGAGAAGTGATCGAATTAGACAAATACAAATTTTGAATTTGAAATGGGATTTTGAATCTCTTAGAATGCAAGAGAATGAAACTATTATTAAATAAGATATCTTTGATTGTTAATAAAATGAGGTTGCTTGGCGAGGATTTCAAAGACGACAGAATAGTAGAAAATAATTCTTGTGATAATTTTAGAGAGATTCAAATCTAAGATTTCATCTTTGAAAAAGTCTACAGATCTCTCTACTATATCTGTTTAAGAATTAAAAGTGCACTTCAAGAATAAGAGCAAAGAAGAACTTTCAAAAAAGACAATGTTATTGAGGGTATTCTTTGTGCACAAAGCAGAAAAGAAAAAGGTAATTATTCTCTTTGTAAATACTGTTAAAAAAATACAGACACAGTTGAAAAATTTTTGTTGTTGAAGACCTGATGCTATATGCGGAAATTGTAAACAAGCAAGTTATGTTACAAAAGTGTGCAAGCATAAACACAATTTTGATATTAAAGGTAATATATATATATATATAGAGAGAGAGAGATGTTTTGATACTATTATGATTAAACTGAAACTTGTTGCGATAAAATATATAATGCAGTTGAGGTGTTTGATGATTTGACTGACTTGTTCTTCTTCTAATTTTGCATTATGAAAGGCTTTATATATATACATATACTAGTGCGGGCTCAATATTTGTTATTTTTATGTTTTAATTTATGTTATATAGATAAAATTTATCAAATATCATTATTTATATTATTTTTTATACTTATCTAGATTCATAGTAATTTTTTAACGCACTTTTCTAATTAAATAATATATGTTATTTTTTCTGTCCCCTTTTATGTGATGTCATAAGATTAATTTCAATAATTAATTATAATTTTTTGTTTGTTTTTTAAAAAATTTAAAATCAAGTAGCTGAAGCAGGCACGTCAATGGACAACTACTTGCTAAAGCATACAACTGAAGCAAACATGTCGTCCAATAGTTGTCTGCTTTAACTGCTCCGTAGCCTCTTCAAAATCAAGCAGCTAAAGCATGCACGTCAAGGTATAGTTGTTTGCTAAAGCAAGCAGCTGAAGCAGGCATGTCGTCCAATAACTACCTGCTTCAGCTGCTCCGTAGCCTCTTCTATATATTAGAAAAGAAATATAACTATTGTTAATTATGTAGATTTACGGTAATATTTACATTGTTTCTCAATTAAATAATACATACTATTTCTTTTGTTTCCTTTTATGTGATATTGATAGATTTCCTTTTATGTGATGTTGATAGATTAATTCAATAATCATTTATATTTTATATTTGTTTTTGCGAAAAAGGGCTAAAAATATTCTTGGACTATACGAAAAGGTTTAAATATACCCCTCATCCACCTATCGGGTTAAAAATACCCTCAGTCTATCTTTTTGGTCTATTTTTACCCTTAAAACTAACAAATTTTTTATTTTTTAATTATTATTATTATTATTATTTATTACGGTTGTATTTTTTGATTGGATAAAATTAAATTTCGACCCATAATTTTTCTCCTACCCGATTTGAACCATATTCCTTGTCCATAACTCAAATCCAATTAAAAGACCCATTACAAAGAGGAGCATTGACATGGTCAATGGAAGCAACCATACGAACATGAGAACAAGCAGCAATGCTTGCAAGACCTTGTTGGCAGTCAGAATCACGCAATCCAGGATCATCAATGTTGAGAACAAGAATGCAAACAATACACTCCTCATCTTCTAGGTTTGGGCTGTCTAAAAAAGTAAGTTGTTCTTTTAATTGGATTTGGGTCTCTGTAATGGGTCTTTCAGAATCATCAACCCCAAATTTCAAAACTCATACTCAATAAAGAACTGGAAAAACAAAGAAAGAAGATAAGAAGAGGAATAAAGTTACATTTTTTTTAATACAAAAGGTAAAAAAGAACAAACCTTTGTGCCACCATCAAAGGACAAAACTTAGATAGCCATGTCAATGCTCCTCGCTGTAATGGGTTTTAAATTGGATTTGGGTCATTGACAAGGAATATGGGTCAAAGCGGGTAGGAAAAAAATAAATGGGTTAAAATTTAATTTTATCCAATCAAAAATTGCCACGTAATAAAAAATAATAATAATAAAATAAAAGTTAGTTAGTTTTAAGGATAAAAATAGACCAAAAAGATAGACCGAGGAGTATTTTAACCCAATAGGTGGATGAGGGGTATATTTAAATCTTTTTATATAAACAAAGGGTATTTTTGACCTTTTTTCGTTATTTTTAAAAAAATTGAAGCTTTTAATATTCATGATCTATAGTTTTTTTTATACTTCTAGATTCGTAGTAATTTTTATGTGGTTCCTAATAAAATAATATATGTTATTCCTTACTCCCTTTTATGTGACGTCGATAGATTAATTTCAATAAGCAACTAAATTTTTTATTTGTTTTTCAAAACTTCTAAAATCAAGCAGCTAAAACAGACAAATTAATAAGCAGCTGCCTGCTTAAGCAAATAGTTGAAGAAAACATGTCGTCCAACAGTTACATGCTTGACTGCTCGAAAAATTTTAAAATCAAACCCGCCAAAGCAGGAACATCAATAAGCAGTTGTCTGCTTATAGACATATCGTCCACCAGCTATCTGCTTCAGCTGTTTCGCTAGCCTTCATTATATGATAGAAATAAAAATATACCAATTAACACAAATCTACTGCTGAATTGATCCAAAATTTATGTGGCACACGACTAATTAGAAAGTATGATTCAGTTGCTCAAACTTGATAATAATCTGATAATGAAGGTTAAAAAATATATATATTTATCTCATTCCACCACATGACCCCTTGATGATTATTAGTTTTGTCTTTGATTTTGGAGCTTCTTTGATCCGTTCACCAAGTCAAATGGTAAAAACATAACCTAAGGTGATAAAAATAGAGGAAATCACCACATAATGTTAGCAGTCTTATTTGTGATTGGTGAATTAAAGCAAAAGGTCAACAAATATCAACAATTATATGGGCTATTAGCATCATTAGTGACCACCCAAAGATAATCTTACGTATAAAAGTATATATAATCATGGCCACATAATGTGCATTGATATGACATATGATTTTCTCCCTTTTTTTCTTAAATGTTAAAGTATTACATATATATACTGGTCACGAGCACTCGTGCCTGCACGGGCTCAACAGATATTTTTAGTCTCATTTTTTATGATATAAATAAATTTTTTGTATGCATTTTCAAAATTTTAAATTATTAATTATTAGACCTAGAAGCAGCCGAAAAAATATAATCAAACTACTTTGGAAATATTAAATTACAAAACCTGCAAGTTTTTTTACGAGTCTCATATTGAAGCAGCCGAAAAAATATAATCAAGCTGTTTTGAAATTAATATTGAATAAAAATACTCACAAAAATAAATAATCTAGCTGTTTTAGAAATATTAAATTAAGAAACTCACCGCAATAATTTGTCCTGACTAATATTATGAAATCATAATTGAAGTAATATTACAAAATCATAATTATAACAGCTGAAGAAATATAATAAAATTGCTTTAAAAATATTAAATAATAAACTCACAAATTATTTTTACGAATCCTATATAATAATAGCGCAGAAGTAGGCAGTCATGTTGACGAGAGAGTGGGGCGGAGAGGGAGTCTAATCAGACTACCATTCCCACAGCACCATCTTTATGGTGGTCCTTAAGCACAGCTTGAATTTTGATTTTAAATAATGAACGGGTTTGTCTAAAATTAACTCATTTTTAAATACAAAATATTTTTAATTAAATTTGAAATCAAATAAAAAGGGATGACCCAAAAAAAAAAGAATAAATAACTCAATAGAAAAAAGTGAAAAAACAGTAAATGATTGTAACAAAATGAAGAAAATAATTTAAATACAAGGCAATTTTTTTTAAAAAAAGACACATGAATTAAATAAATTTAAATAAAATAAGAAGATTTAAAAAAAAAAACAAATAAAAAAATATTTACACATGTGGAGAAACGTGTTGTAAAAATCTAGTGAACTTAACTTGATTAAAGGTGTCATGTGCACAAAAGATACACGATTTTTAAAAAAGAAAAAGAAAAAAAAAAGTTCAAAGGGTAATAAGACCTGAGTTAAATTATCTGTCATTGAGATTTGGCCATAGTTAAGGGAGTGCCTGTATATTATCCGTAATACCTTAAAAACTTATTTTGCCTTTATTATGATTTTATTTAACATATAAAAAATTTTGCTTTTTAAAACTAATTTAACAAGGCTTTTCATGGATTACTTTGAACTACATAGTAGGCCAACTTTTAGATTGATTGAATTTTTGGAGAAATTAGAATGATTGAGCTGATAAATTGTTTATAAAATTGAACGAATATATTTAATTCTTCCAGCCTAGTTATTTACATGAACATTGGTTATTTTGACTTGTTTTCTTTTACTTTTTAAAAAATATTTATTTCGTTAAAATTGGGAGAAGATGGTTTGAAAATTGTTATTATTATTATGAACTTTTAATAGCTCAATTTAATTTATCATATGAATTTTCATCCTGTTGATGCAAATTCGATTTTTCACTCTAATCTCTTACTTTATTTTCATTTTTCTTACCCTATTGAGAAAACCAAAAAATAAAGATTTAGAATGGTAACTATATTGTGAATATACAAGAGACTGTACGAATTATTTGAAATATTTCTGAAGAATTAATTTATGAGCGACTCTGCATATTTTAATATTTAATTATATTTATTTATGGTGCAGCTTCAAATGGTATTTCTTCAATAACAAAAAAAAATGGATAGGTTTAGCTTCTCTTCTGTATGGGCCAGGGACAAGTACACTGAATCTACTAGACGATTGACTTGAATACCAACATATGATGAAGGTAAGGTTTATGCCCATTCTCTTTGTACCTTTGCTTTGTATTTATGATAAAATTTGGGTGTGTTGTCAAATTCTTGATCGTCGTAAAAGGTAAAATCCTTGAACAAAATCTGTTTAATTAAAATTAAAAAAAGACCATTAATTTTAAATAGAGTAAAATATTATAATCAAATAAAAATTAAAGTGGTAGGGAAAAGTTGGTGGGAAAGTCCGTGACCGACCAAACCATATTGTTGGTGAGGAGGCAGTGGCTCAACTGTACATAATGAACGATTCAATGGAATTAAACTATGCTAATGTCAATTACACGTGTAAGTTATTGAATTTCTTTGATACAAAAGATTTTGCTACATGACAAAAATGATTTAACAATTTGCTTTAGGCGGCATATTAATTTTGAGATGATTCTGTTTTATACTTTCTTCCTTTAAGCCTTTCGAGTTAAGAGAGGTCAAAATATATTTGATTTAATTTAGTGAATTTATTATTTATATAATTATACACTTTGATCGATTTTATTAACTTTTTGAGAATCAAATTAGGACTATTATGACTTGAATTTCTCTTTTGGGAGGAAGTAGCAACTTTTTCATTCTTTCACATATTAATACATGTACTAAATGTTCATACAAAATTAAAATTAAAATTATTAAATTAAGATGAAATTATATTTGGATATAGCACCAGCCCTTAAATAAGATACAAACATAGACCGTAGTTTGCACTCTTATCTTAAAAAAGAAAAATACAAGAACATGACTCCATCAGCAAAATTTTATTTGCTGAATGGCTCTGTTTTTTTCTTCCTTTAGGAAATGCCTCTTACCATTAGAATAAGGAAAAAGTGATCTCTTTCTCAAGAGTTTTTACAATTAAAAATTAAAGTTTTTTATAAAATAGTTATAGATTTTATAAAGAGCTAGAAAATTATTTTTTCGGATTGGAGCATTTAGGTTGTATCTAGTAGGGAGGAAAACCTTTTTTTATTTTTTAATATTTGATTATATAAAAATTTTAAGAAATAACATTTTTTTAGAAATAAAAAATAACTTCCTTAGTGAGAAGTGCAAGTAAACAAATTTTATAAATAATATTCTATTTTTTTATATATCATTCCACCATCGCCACCCTCGAGGCCCAACACCCCACCCTCCTATCCTTATAATTTTTTGCTAGATTAAACATACATATTTTTAAAATAATATTTTTCCACCCACTTACCTCATACTAAAGAACAAATTATAAATCTAACTGTTTTCGTACCAAACACACCCTTAACGTCCTTAAGCTGCCTAACCTTATAAATCATGGCTGAACGAATAGTAGAATAGGCCGAAAGGTAAGATTGATTAAATGCGCACAACATGATGCATGAGATTTTTTAACATAAATCCGTCTTAATTTTGCAAGTAAGATTAAACACACAACACATGTTCTTCGTCAACATCATGATTTAAATTGTATGCGAATTGACATAAAATAAGATTTTGCTTTTTTCTATTCCCCAAGTTTCAACAATGATATGCTGAATCTACGTTCGATGAATCTCTATTTCTAGCATTTTTATCAACATTGCACTTGTCGGAAAGTTAAATTATGGGTTCAATTTTAGTATTTATTAAAATTTTAATAAAATTACATATATACACTTTATATTTAAAGTCATGAGCTCATATGAATTCATCTCCAAAAAGCTACACCTATCCGGCAAAAAAAGCTTAATTTTATCATATGCGATATGATTGAGTGAAAAAATAGAGGGAAGGATTTAACTGGGTAATACTATCACCGTGAGAAGAACAACAATATATGAAATTTCATAAGTGGTATCTGCAGATGGTAAAACGTACGCTGATCTTATTACTTTCTCATAAAGATAAAAAATTATTTTTGAAAAATTCTCTGTTTTAAAAAATTCTCGTCTAAAAGAATCAAACTCCATTAAAAGAAATACTAAATATCGGAAAAAAAAAGGAAAAAAAAAACAGAAAGGAAATACTATCAGAAGCAGCAAAACATATATAAATATATACTTAATCTAATGGTTACAGCAGTTTTTCAATCTCTACCATCTTTAAATTCTTATTCTTATCATTCATTTACAAAAATTTGAAAAAAAAATGGAACAGAAGAAAACATTTTAGTTGTATAATCTCCGCGAGAGTACTCTGCTCGCAGGATTTAAGAAAGAAAAAAAACCTGGTTACAAAACAATCTAGACTCTGTTTCTAGGAGTGATCTTGATGACAAGACCAGGAAAAACATCATCAGGATCATGAATATGTGGATTTTCCTCAACTATAAAAGGATCACCACACTTATCACTAATCGTATGTAACGTTTCTCCTTCTCCGACCACATAAATTTCATCGCAAGGCCGGTTCAGGAAGTGGTTTCCTTTCATGATGGCTCCATCTGTTGAGTAATTCTCCTTCATTGAGCTAATTAAAAGCAGACCCAATATGACCATAGCACAGTACATGGAAGCTGCATCTGCTATGGCTACTAATTGTGCTCTGCTCGATTTTCCTGATACCAGAAGGAAACCCATAATTAATTTGTTGAGAAACAAGGGAGAAGGATGAATTTTTTTAATTTAGTTTCAGAAGGGATTTAATTTAATTATATATAAAAAGAAATTTGGGATTGTAATTTGGGTGGGAGGTGGGAGTTGGTGTTATTTTCAGTCGTGTTTGATGGTTAATGGTTTAGGCAGTTGAATTCAAAGTCATCTCAACTATATATTATGAAAATATTGACTGATTAAACGCGCCACCTTTCTGGGGGATTTATTTTAATTGGACAAAAATTATTAGTTAGTGGTAGAATTAGGTTATTTCTCACATAGTTATTTATCTTAATGACTTTTTTTCTATTCAAGTCATTAAAGTAATATGTAGCTTGTTACTTAAAAAGATAAATTTGGAATAAAAGTAATTTGAAACATTATGTTTGAAAAAAAGAAAAAGAAAGATTATGTTTCAAAGTTTATAATGAAATATAATCAAATGCACGCTAAATCCAAGTGATATAATCTCATGAGTCTTAATCAGAAAAACTAAAATACCTATATAGCTTCCTGTGTGGGAAATTATACTATATATCCCCTGACCTAGGGAGAGGTGAGGGATTATTCGAACCCCTTTGTGAAAAATTACACTGTATATTTAAAGTATATTTTATATATATTTTTTATATATAAAACTTGAACCCCCTAAACAATAAGCAGAGTCTAACATAATAATAGGTCTCCGTTTAAATGAACCCTCATGCTCAGGATTTGAATCTCACTTAAAGAATTATTTTTTAACTTTTCTTAATTATTCCTTTGAAAATTATATTTTGTTGATTTATTCTCACATTTATATTTTTATTATATTTCAAACCCTCCCTAAATCCGCCACGTATATCCCAACTAAATCAACTTTTAATATTGCAAAATTTTGTCTTAGCCTTATACATGGTAGATATCATTCCTTATTAATCGTATGACCTTAGCTAGTAAAATGCGAAATAGACACATGACCTGCATGAAAATAATAGGAACTGATATTAAATGCTTACTAATCTAGAAAAAATCAATTCAATATGAATGAAAATACTTCTATTGATATACAAGTGGTTGACCAAATATTTTGTAGGCAAGGTGGAAACTGATTAGTTGTCCAACCCATTTGTTTAGTGAGTTAAAATAATTAAGTGCGGGGAGTACTAAGATTAGTTCGTGTAGTGTTTGCGACTCAATAGGACGCGTGGCACATATATTTCTTATTAGCTTATTTTATTTATTTGATTTGATACTATATTTATTTTTATTCTAATTTGAGCAGTAGTTATAGAATGGTCACGCGAAGCAGATGAGTCATGTAGGTTGTCCACACGATCAAGCCATGTCATGTTTGAGTTTGATTTCTACACATCTTTAACTTTATATCAAAAATAAGGAAACTGGCATGTCGTTCTGTCACTAAAAGAGTCTGTTTAGACAAAAAGGAGTTTTGTTCTACACCAGACCGACTCCTAAGTAAGAAGGGATGATTTACACGAATGGGATTTATTTGGTTCGTTTTATTTTATATGAATTAATTTAGTTTGATACGAATTTTTGTTTTTTTTTAAAAAAAGAGATTTTTAATATTTATAGTCTTAAATAAATAATAGATATTTGTGTTGTTCTAAAAATCATTTCATTAGGGATAAAATAAGTATTTTAAAGCTAAACTATTATTTTTTCTGTCTCATTTTATGTGACACTGTTTGACTTGGAACAATATCTAAGGAAAAAAGGAAGACTTTTGAAACTTTTGCTCTGACACAATTCTTAAATATTTATGTGACTGAGAATTATTTCAATAAGGGTAAAACAAAAATTTTAAAGTTAAATTGTTTTCAATTAGAGTAAGGTAACATTCTTTTTAGGACAAAGAAAAGATGTTACATAAAATGAGACAGAAGGAGCACTAAATATAAAAACTTGTCATTCTTTTTTAGATTGGTGTCACGTTCTGGGAGGATACCCTTGGTGTGTCCAATACTCGAAAACTATTTTTAGTCCCGAAGAGTATCATTTGGCATCATCACATTCATTCAATCACAATCAAATAGTGGAAGATTTAACCATCAAGAGATAACTCAGAGGGATAAATAATCAAATCCAAAGTAAAGGCCAAAGACCAACCAATCTATCAAATCAAATCAGAAGACTACTAAGAAAGAAAACTAGTCAAAAGACAACATCCTAAATTATTATTCATCGTCTAGTCTATGAAGCCTCTATCCATACCGTCTATGTGGTGCTAATGATAGATTCATGGTTATCTCAAATTAAAATAAAAGCAAATGTAAACTCGAACAACTATATCATAATAATGTGAAAATCCTCCAAAAGCAAGGGTGTCTCATCAATCAGTTTAATGTGAAAGAATCCTTAACAAAGCACTTGTTTGATAATCTCTAGTACTTGTCTCTGCATCATAAAACGATGCAGGTCCAAATGGAAGTCAGTACGTAGAATGTACGAGTATGTAAAATGGCAGAATGAAACATGCATTAAGGTAGAATACTATAAACTCAGATAATTCAAATCAAGAAAATAAGGAACTATCTCGATCAAGATGTCATAAGTCTAAAGCAAGAGTAAGGTTTCAACAGAGTACTATCGATATCAAGATGAGAGTTTCTCTTATACGAAAATAATTACTTATGAGTCAGTGATCGTACAACAATTCGTTGATGTTATCATAATCGTTTAGTATTTTGCCAGAGTAAAGAACGAATCAATCAATCATGGATGCAACAATCAATCAAGTCCTATCATTTCAGGATAATAAAATAGAAAAACATATGATTTAATGGTTCAATCCTATTCTACGTTCGGCCACGTAGTTATTGAGATCAAATTGGACTTGCTCTTGCTTAATTTGATGCTCGATACTCCTTCCAAGATTCAATATTCATAAAATGATCAATTCCAATCAATAAGTCTCTTAAAGACTCTTATCAGTTCATATATTTTGTCACAATTAAGCCTTTCAGCCTATCAACCATCCAATCAATTCTGAATCACATCTTTCAAGAATGATTTAAATAAGAGGACCATCAATTTGGATCAATCATTTGAGCTCAAGCCATGAGGACTTATAGGACCATCCAATTCTATCAACACTATGATCATACTCACATCACAATCAACATTCATCATGTCAAGGCTCTAGACTCATCCCATAAGTTCATTCATATAAATTTTAATAAACTAAATCTAGGATTTATACTTGAAATAGAAGTTCAAATCATTTGTTCAAGAAATTAAACATGTTTATAGAAATCATCAATTACACAATATAAGTAAAAGTAGATTAAACATTAAAGGAGTTCTAAAAAAACAACATAATCATAGGGATATCAATTCCATCACAATTCATCCTATCACACTCATAGGGCACATAGAAGAATAATGACATGCCTTAGGTTTGTCTTACATACTTGAGACGAAGAATGATAACCAAATCCGCAAGAGTTATGCTCCAATCACTTGAACCCTAACTTTTCTCCTCTTCTTCGCTCAAAGTCTTTAATTAGAACATGTAATAGACTTAATAATGAATGTAGGAACCATTTTAGATTGAAAATGGCATATATTAAGTGGGTTAAGTTTAGAAGGAGTAGGAAAAAGTTTGTAATACCCCTCATAAAAACTTAAAATTTTGAATTATGGTGAACCTGGTCCACATCGTGGACTTGGTCCCTCCCAATTCATTTTTTTACGAATTTTTTCTTATTGAATTTCTAACCCCATTGAAAATAATAGAGACAAAAATTAATTGCAAGTCCGTGACGCATATGGTGTCTCGCACCTTTTCGAAAATTTCGTCTTTTCCTTGAAAAATTATCTTTTGCTCTGATTTGCCTAAAATTCAATTGAGACCACTTTTCACTCAATTTTTCATGTTGGTTGCGATTTCAACCTCGAATTTGCAGAAAAGGTTTAGGATAATGTATTATGCGAGAAATCGCTCATCAGGGTTTATTTTGGTAATTTTTGAAGGTGTAACAATTGACTGAAAAGAAAAATGGGTCATAAAAATTGGGATAGAGGAAGTAAGATGTTTTTAACTGAAATCTTTGTTATTTCAATTTTTGAGTATGTATAAATAGTCACTTAAATTTGTATAAAATTGAATAAGTGGATACATATATTTTACATGGCATAATACAAATCAGCTGTCATGTAGGGTGTGTGTATGTCACATGATTTTCATGTAGGACATGTGTGTTTGTTTGTTCAACTTTATACAAGTTTAAATGTTTACTTCCACTCACTCAAAGTTGAAGGATTTAATCGCTAGTTAATGTCAAGTTAAAAAATAAATTTATATATCATGTCCAAAAAAAAAAAAGGGTTACATTCTCCAATTAAATATACAAAAAGTTTACATTATTATGTATAAAAACGTATGTTTTATATGAAAAATATATATTTACTGATTATTATTTTTGTGAATGACTATTTATGTTATTTTTTCTTTTTTATTGTCGTTTAAATTTTGATTAGGGGTTTACAAAATCTAACTGATCAATAAGTCGAATAAAAAAATATTTTTTGATTTATTGCTATTGCGTCATTGGATTAAGGGGATTTTAATGGTTTTATAAAATAAAAAAGGCTTATCAAGTTATCAGTTCGATTTTGATCTTCAATATTGAATTATTGGATAAATTAATAACCTATTAAGACTATAACAGTGTACTACTTTACCACTTTACAAATATTAAATTTTAACAATTTTCCTTTTGGTAATTAAATTTTAATAATTTAATATTATTAGATACTATATGAGCTAGTACACTTAAGTCGTTTTGTCAAGGAAGTAAATTAGAGTATTAGGTCAAATATTGTCTATTGTTAAGCTTAACTATTTAATAAATATTTTATTCACTTCATGTTAATTTAGTTGTCATATTACAATGTTCTTGTTGAACTAATTGATTTTAATTTTAATTTATAATTATAACTTTTACAAATTTGTAAACATATGTAACTTAATTAACCTCAGAAATTCAATACTAAGTTTTGACTATGGCATATAATTGTGTAGCCTTTGTACTGCATATTCTCTTATTAATGCAATTTCTTATTGTATTTCAGGTTTCGCTATATTAAGGCATTTATAGTTGATTTGATTGTTTCATTGCATTATGCTATTTTATTGTATCGTATTAAATTATTAGAGAAGTTATATATTTATTTTATAAGCATTTTTAATTGGATAAATTAAAAATTGAATCATTAAAGACCAAAAATAGATAAAAATATCTTATTAATTTGTTATTGATTTAAAATATTTAAAAATTAAAAATTAATAAATACATAAAATCAAACCGAACAGACCAATGCACACTTCTAATTTTGACCTCATTGAAAATTGAACTTTCAGAATAAACAGCCAGCCACATTTAGTTTTTATTTTTTTAGATGATATATAATGATTATACATATATACATTTGTGAGTTATTTTTAATTAAGTTATTGTGTACATGATTGTTACGTCAAAAAATGATCGACTTTTAAAGAAAAATGAAAAAATATTTTTAAAATCAAAAAAATTGATTAAAATTCAATTAATTTGAGAAAAAATAACTTTTTGAAATTCAAAGGAAATAGAGTCGCCACCTAATTTTTTGCGGATAATTAGGAAACCCTTAAAATATTTTAAAAGACTAACAGAGAAATCTTTTAAAATTCCAAAGAAATAGGTTCGGGTTCATATTTCCACTTCGAGAAGGTTTTAAGCATTCGAAATGGCTGCTAAATGCAGTTATCCGGCAATTATGTGATTTGACTAACTTTAAATTAATTTGACAAGAATTGACCAATTTTGAAATTAATTAATTTTTAAAGAAATTGATTAATATTGAAAGAATTTGATAAAATTTGAAACAATTTAACTATACTTAAAGGAAAGCGATTGGATTTGAAAATTGAACTAAATATAAAATCACATCCTTATTTTGCCTTTTATATATTTTATTATTTTATTGCAAAAAACTCATTTTGAGATAAAAATAACATAAATGGTTTTGACTTATCGGGGAATTTAACTAGATTGAAATCAAAAATAACAAAATGTTAGTTGTTATCACATATAATAACAAGTATATCAAATAATGTACGAATACAAAAATGAAAAGATCGAATTGATATAAAATTTGGGTTAGGCAGGCCCAACTCATCAACTTATCCTAACTTCTAAGTTCTGAGCCTGCCAGGCCCACTAGAATTTCAGCTGCTATTTCTTGGACTTGGCCCATTTATCTCCATATACACTTGGTGTATACACATTGTATATCGGCATCAAAATCTTCTATCATAGCTCCTTTTCCTATGCATTGGGCTGAGTCGACAAAGAGGAAGTTTGGGCCTCCGTG